>PVJA010056293.1:0-10869 GCA_004027025.1 Myocastor coypus
AAAAAATTTAAAAAAAAAAAAAAAAAAAAAAAGAATTTTTAGGGGCCCGGCAGCATGGCTCAGTGGTCTAAAGCACCTGCTTAGGAAAGCTTAGGTGGCTGTAGGGACCGCGGTTCAATCCCCAGCACCACATGCTTCGCCAGCCCTGCCCTTGGGTCAGGCTGAGCCGGCCATGGAAATAAACAAAGAATTTTTAGGGCCCAGCGGGATGGCTCAGTGGTCTAAAGCACCTGCTTGGGAAAGCTTGGGCTGCTTCAGGGACTGCGGTTCGATCCCCAGCACCACATGCTGTGCCAGTCCTGCCCTCGGGGTGGGCTGAGCCGGCCATAAAAATGAGTGAATAAACAAATAAAGGTTCTGAAACAAGAAAAAAATAAATAAAATTTTTTTTCTTCAGAACTTTTGTTGGTTTATTTTATTTATTTCTATGGCCGGCTCAGCCTGCCCTGAGAGCAGGGCTGGCGCAGCATGTGGTGCCGGAGATCTAACCACAGTCCCTGCAGCTGCCTAAGTTTTCCTAAGCAGGCGCTTTAGACCACTGAGCCATCCTGCCGGGCCCCATGGCTAAGAAGTTTTTGCACATCAAAAGAAATCACCAACAGAGTGAAAAGGCAACCCACAAGTTTTGAAAAGATTTTAACTAATAATTATTCAGACAAAGATCTTTCTGTCTAGAATCTATAAAGAACTAAAAACTATTAGGGTTTTAAAATTCAAAGACCCAATCCACAAATGGACATCTGAGATGAACACACACTTCTCAGAGAAAGAAATTCAACAAGCCTATAAATACATGAAGAAATGCTCCACACCACTAACCATCCATGAAATGCAAAGTAAAACAACACTTAGACACCATCTCACTCCAGAAAGAATGGCTGTCATAAAGAAATCAACCAGAAACACATGTTGGAGAGGCTGTGGGGAAAGAGGAACCCTTCTCCACTGCTGGTGAGAATGCAGTCTGGTGCAACCATTATGGAAAGAGGTATGGAAGATCCTTAAAAAACTAGAACTGGAAATCACATTCAATCCAGCTATCACCCTACTAGGAATTTTCCCAGAAGAACTGAAAACATCATACCATAGTGATAACTGTGCACCTATGTTTATAGCAACCCAATTTGTAATAGCCCAATCTTGGAAACAACCAGAATGCCCATCATTTGAAGAATGGTTGAAAAAGATGTGGTATTTTTATATAATGGAATATAACTGAGCTATAAAGAATGATAAATTGGAAGACTTCATAAATAAATGAATGTATATTGAACATATATACTCATAAGTGAATTCAACCAGACCTACATGTGTAAATATCGTATAGTCTCCCTAGTGTAAGAACTCTAAAGAAGAAATAAAAATTCAAGGGCATAACACAGCTGAATGTGTTATGGATTAAACAGCGAAGTGACTGGAAGCAGAAAAGAGAAGAAACATAGCAGGAGCAAAACCATGCACTTATGTATGCAAGATGAGTACGATATTTGTCATAAGAACCTTTAAAAGGTTTTTCACATTGATGATAGCAACATACAACACGAAAACTGTGCTTGGAATTCCTGTCATTCTGGTCTTTTAGATGTGTACTGCTTCTAATGTAAACTCAGTTACTGCTATACTCTCAAGTAAATGGTTCGTTAATAGAAAAACAAAAAAGGGATATTAATTGAGACTAAGAAACTGGGGGAAATGCCATAAGCTTGACAGGCTACAGTTTCGTGCACCCTTGGATTTCTAAATGTGTAAAAGTGTGTAACTGCTTTTATCACATTCTATAGAGACTTACTAGAATATCAAAGATTGATGGATGATACCAATTGCAAGCTAAGTCTAAGATGTTTGATATTCAGAAAGACAGTGATGTTAAGCTCAATTACCTGTGTTATAGAGTAATAATATCACAAAGTTTCTCTGCTGGATTGTTGAGAATGTAAGTTAGCAGACCAGTAATTAGAGAAAAAGAAGGGCTATGAGGATAGCCCACATTTTGGCCCTAGCCCTTCAAGATTAGCAAGGACTCAGGACATAAGAGAACCTGTGCTGTAACATCCTATAACTCAGTGGTAACCCAAACTTTCTGGTCAAGGAGATTATGGAATCTCAGAGGAAAGGGATAAATGAAGTATAGTGTGTCTAAGAAGAGTCACCTAGAGAAAAACATTCTCTCAGGCTTTCACAGAAAGCAAACTGGTCAAGCAATGGCCGTGACTCGTCCTGAAGGCTTACACTGACAACAGTTCTACAAAGCACTGTATATGGTTCCAAAGTTAATGCTGAGGGGATTCCACGTTGGAAGATACAAAAGATGAAGGTTTTATTATACAGGTCTTGCTTTAACTTGCCCTCAATCACTCAGCAGAAAAGCTTAATTACGAGGCATAAAATGCAGAGTTAGATTAGTATGATGAGCTGTGAGAGGCTTAAATCAACAGCCTCCAACATTGCCAGTTTTACAGGTAACCCAGTGCAATTATGGAATATTGGACTATGTATACAGCTACTTCATCTCAGTTCAAAGAGAAGATATTTTTTCTTTTTTTCTTTCCTTACAAATATCAATTAGAAAATGTATCATGTCCATACCCTGTACTATGTATAACTATTATGAGGACAACAATATGCAATGTGTCAGTTATTGCAAATGTACTACTAACGTGTTTTGAAACTTTAATATTGTTATTTCTTATTAAAAGTAATTTAAAAATTTTAAAAAAGAAAATGTAACACTCATGAAAAAAGTTGTCAGAAATTCCCTCTATATCCTTTAAACCTCCTTTGTTGACATGTCTAGGTGATTGAGTTTGAAAGTCTTCATTTTTGCGTTGTTTTTAAAAAACATTTGTCCTTCAGAAGATAAAGTGTGTATCCTCACTGTGAAAGCAGTGTGATCAGTGCCTGTCACACATCACAGATGCTGACCCATCTCTCTCCAACATGGTTTGTAGGTTCTTCCTTCTTTATTTATCTGTCATTTCTTCTTCATTTTCACTGCCACCATATTAAAATAACATTCTTCAGCCTTGCCTCCCTATCCGTAATATCCTGTCTTGTACATGCTATGAAGCTTGCTAAAAATAGCTTTGCACACCTCTTTCTCTGTGTTATAAAGTCATTTGTCCCCTCTCCTCCCTAAGGAACTGCACATCACTGTGGGCATCTGGAGACCTTGGGATTTCCACAGCGTTCTACAGGTTCGTGAAGCTAAGCTCAAGGCCCAGGAGCTCCCAGGTGAACAGGAACAGAATGAGGGACTCAGGAATCGAAAAGCAGTGTGACTCAGAGGTGCACTTCTACAATTTGAGGCCAGGATCAAAGCTGTGGAGCAACAGGTTTGCTCAGCAAAGAGCTTAAAAGAGCAAGAATGATGTCCTTGTTCTGCCCACTTTTATAGTGGTTTTAGCCTTTGATGGCGGGGGTGAGCTTGTTGCTAGGGTGGGCTAAAGTTTATGATGTTTAAGGTGGTTTCCATTTATGGAATATAGTCTCTAAGCATAATTCTCCTACACCTGGAAAGGTTTCACAAAGGACAATTTCCAGTAACGAGGTGGTCATTTCTGTAGCCACATACACGTCAGCTGTACCCCACTAGTCGTGCCTATCCCTCTGCCTGTCTCCCCTTTCACTGTCTCTACCTCCCCGCTTCTGACTCCATCATCTTCCTTCCATAGGGTGGGGAGAAGCTGGGGGTCATATCTTCATCCCTGTGAGGGTCAACACTTCGTCAACTGGACATTGGGCTTGTTGCTAGGAGTTTGGTCTATGGGCCCCCAGGGAATTGGGGCGGGCATGGCAATGTGCCCTAGGAGGTAGTGTTGCCTGCACAGAGGCAGGTGTCAAGACCGCAGACTCTCAGCTCTAAACCACAAAGCTGCATGAAAGCTGCCACTGCTCATAGCCACACAGAGCCTGTATTTGCTCCCCTCTGGAGAGGGCTCAGGTCTTTTAACCTTTCCTGGGGGTGCCTCTGTCCCTACAGAATGAAATCCAGGCAGATGTGGTAGCACACCCCTATAACCCAGCACTCAGGATCCTGAGACAGGAGGATCATCAAAAGTGAAAGTCCAGCTCAGGCTGCATAGTAAACTTAGGGCCAGTCTGAACTATATCTGTGAGACCCTATCTCCAAAAAGAATGAGAAGAATGAAATCCATAGTTTTTTATCTTTTGTGTTCTTATTCCTATAAGCCTTTAAGTTTTGTACTACCAACCTGCATGAACTTTTACTCTTCTTTAAAAGAAAAAAAAATCAGAGTGAATCAGCCAAGTCTGTGCACACCTGCAGTCCCAGCACTTACAGAGGCAAATTAGTAATGCAGCAAGACTCATCTCAACAAATAAAAACGCACTGGGTTGTAACTCAGTGCAGATTTCCTAGGTTCAATCCCCAATAAAAAGAAAGAGGAAGAGAAAAAGAAAGAAGAGAGAAGGAGAGAAAGAACCCATTCCCTGAATAATTATGAACATTTCTATATGTGTTTCTGTCCCCTGGTCGTCTTCATCAGTAATTAGCCAGTCCTAGCCTCCTTTCAAAGCCTAACTGTAAGGTCCACTTTCCTCACAAAGCTGCTGTTACTACACAGTCTGCATCATCATTTCTTCCACAGTTAGAGGACCTATATTACTTCTGTCATTCTGCTGGACTTTAATATAAACTACCTTGCTGTGTTGTTCATCTTTTTATGTGTACAAGATGATAGTGAAATATATGAACTGCATTCAGTCTGCTGAGGTTCCGGTGCTCTTCCTACTGGTTACCATCAAGGTAGTGAACACCAGTGTACTTTAGCTGGTCGTCCGAAGGTGGTGGCAGTAACAACACATTTCATGGAAAGTTGGTGTCATCACATGTCTAAAGCATAGCAAATGCTCAAGAAAGTTTGTTTTTATAAGATTACTTCTATAGTACTGATTAATCAACCATTTTAACATATATTGTGTACTAGACAAGGTACTAAGATATAATAGCATAAGGATTAGTGTAAAGATGCCTGCTGCCAAGGAAATAGCTTCTGACCTGTGTCCCAGTCAGACTGTAAGACCCTTCTGTCTATTTACTCAACCCATATATTTCCAACATATCTGATTTCTTCAAAACCCTGGTCTAGGCAAGACTTGCAGAAAAGCAAAATGAAACATGAGATGAGTTTTGCAAGAAGAATAAAAGTACTTCAGTATTGAGGAAACAAGATGCTAAGTTAACAGATGAGTTAATAAATAGACATGCTGGGCGTGGTGGCTCATGCCTGTAATCCCAGCACTCGGGAGGCTGAGGCAGGAGGATTGGTGCGAATTTGAGACCAGCCTGGGCTACAAAAGTGAGCTCAGGACCAGCCTCAACTGCATAGCAAGACCCTGTCTCAAAAAGACAATTAATTAATTAATTAATTAATTAATAGACATGCTTGTGATGTAGCTGGAGAGAAGGGCCTAAGCTCTGTGTAGGAAACAGACCTTGACCTTCAGACCATTATAGCTGAGGTCTTTGTCACTGTGCTCTGCATCAGGTCAGGACTTGCTAAGCATTTACTGGCATCCGTGAGCATGGTGGCAACGAGGAAGCCTTTCGAGCACCACAGTCTCAACCCTCTCTGTAGAGCTGTTATCTTTCTTTTGGCATCTTCTTTTCTTCATTTTCCACTAAGTGAATGCCAGGAAATTTTTTCAAATCTTCTTTCCTGTGTGTTCAAGACTTAGATAATGTCTGCTTTGGTAGCTGAACATCCCCCCAACTCAGGTTCAAGCTTCAGTGAGAAGATCTTTTGGTCTTGCCAATGGAAACCACTTCCCATTTGGGGAACATCATGATGTCTAAGTGGCTCAGATTCAAGTTTCAGTACAGATCCTGGTTCTTGCACATTTGCTGTCGAAAACCACTTTCTGAGAGCCAGACTGTGAAATCCTTCCAAGCGTTAGGCACTATTAGAAGTACCTTTAAAGGCTGCAGAGCTTCAAATGATGATGAAATTCTGAATTTTTAAACATAACTTGCTCTATGGTACTTCCATGAAATTTTAATCCATCACTTGCTTCTAACACAGGGCTGAAGGTAATTGAAATCCTCATTTTTATATAACATCACAAGTTTTAAAGAGAACTCCAAGTTGGAACTTCTATAAAAATGTTACAATGTCTTATACATCAGTGGATTTATAAAGCAATTCTGATGTTCAAATGTAGCTGTGTAATAGAACTTCAAGAACATGTAACTGTAGCGGTTTATCCTATATCTCTTGAGCCCTCCTAACCTGTACCTCTCTACTGTCTTACAGGTTTGTAAGAAATAGGACATCATAGTTAAAATCACTTTTTATAGAAGCAAAACTTACTTATCTAAGTAGCCATCAGCCTATGATAAAATTACATTAATTGGTCTTTCTTACTTAAAAAGCAGAAACATGTAAGCTTATCTAAAAGATATTTCTGGGCTGGGGAGAGAGTTTAGTTGCATAAGCACCTGCCTGGCAAGCTCAAGATCCTGAGTTCAATCTTCAGTACCACATGCCATGCTGTTCCCCTAGAGTCCCAGGCGCACCATGCTGACCACCAAACCCAGGCATGGTGATGCACACCTATAATCCCAGTACCATGGAGGATGAAACAGGAGAATCTCTAGGAGTCCATACTGCATAGTGAGGCCCTGTATCAAAAATAAAAATAGAAATAAATAAGAAAAAGCTAAAGAATGATATTTCCTTACAATAAGTACTAAATAAGTCATCATACTTATGATGAAATAAATGTGTGTTTGTAAGTTGATTTGTTTAGTGTTTGCTTCCCAATCAGAATATGAACTCCTTGAAGGCAATGATCACATGTGCTCTGTTAACTTCCATATCCCCAACTCCTGAAAAAAGTTGAAAAAGAAGGAGCAAGAGAAGTGCAAGGTTTGATCAAGTGTCTGCCTGGGAAGTGCAAGTTTCTGAGTTTGATCCCTGGTTCCACAAAAAAAAAAAAAAAAAAAAAAAAAAAAAAAAAAAAAAAAAAAAAAAAAAAAAAAAAAAAAAAAAAAAAAAAAAAAAAAAAAAAAAGAAAGGAAATGATTATTTCACATGAGTCTCGACTAATATAATATGCGGGTCATACACCAAAGTACAATATAAATCAAGTACAATTAATATTTTTTGTTCTGTTAATAAAAGAACATTATTTTTGTGTTATGAAGTAAATTGTGAATGTTTCCATTTTTAAAATATATTACAGTAAAAGCCATTACCACTCATCTCATGAAAACATCCCCTGGCTTTGTTCTGCTGTCTTGTTGTGCTTGCCACTTTGTGATGCAAGGCTGGGACTCCTCTTTCACGAGCATCTTTAGCTGCACTCCCACCCTTGCGGCCCCAGGGTCCTGGGTTATTTAAAACATTTGCCTCTCTAGGTCACTTGGACTTGGAGGGAGAGTCTCACGTCTCGGGCTAGACCCAGTGAATAAGGTAGATGCGGCCACACCACAATGTTTTCACAGCCTGCCTTGTGTCGGGTTGCACTTGGCAGCAGTGGTCAATCTGTGTTAACTGTGCCTTGTAAAGACATGAAAGAGGACTTAAGAAAGCAGCGGGAATAGTGGGGTAAGAGTGTGCAAGCTGAGAGGGGGACCTATGAGGCAGGTAATAGCAATGTGTCATTTAGCATAATAAACCTTAATTTAAACATTTACCACATTTTCGGCATACTTCATATCGGTGATCAGTAAAAATCTGTAACATAGCGCAGAATCATGTGGGACTTGTGGGAAGCCACACTGGTTTCATTTGAATGTACTAATAATTTTATATGACCAAACTTGGGAAAGTCTTAGAAAATTGGTACCTTAAATGTGCTTTAAATCTCTTAAATACTGTTGTCTCAACCACATTTTTGGCCAGGGAGATAGCTAGGGGCATTAGTGCCTGCCTGGCAAGTACATGGGCCTGAGTTTGATCCCCAGTACAAAAAAAAAAAGGACGAAGACTGGCCAGATGGCTCATCAGATTAAAACACCTGCTTAGGCAGAGCAGGAACCTGGATTCAATCCCTGGAGTGCTGTGCTGGCCCCACCTGAGGGCACTCTGAGACTTTGAGACTGGGTGTGGTGGCACACGCCTGTAATCCCAGGCAACCCTGTACCACATACATTTAAAAAAAAAAAAAAGAATGAGAGCCACATTTTTGGCACGAGTTCATTGTTTGAGTATTAAAGGCTAAGACCTTTGATGTGAGCCCTAAGTGGCCATGTATGTGCTGCACGGAGTTACTGAACAGGCTCTTGGTGCAGTTGATGCTCCACAAGAAAGGTAAGTCCTAATTTAAAGTCCCATAGGAGTGGGCCCGGCAGGATGGCTCAATGGTCTAAAGTGCCTGCTTAGGAAAGTTTAGGCGGCTGCAGGGACCTCGGTTTGATCCCCAGCACCACATGCTGTGCCAGCCCTGCCCTCAGGGCTGAGCCGGCCATAAAAATAAATAAATAAATAAATAAATAAATAAATAAATAAATAAATAAAGTTCTGAAAAAAGAAAAATAAAATAAAATGATTCTAAAATAAAATAAAATAAAGTCCCATAGGAGGATATTCAACCTCCTGTGAACAAAGCTATCTTTTTATTATCTAATGGGCCTAATTATCACTCAGCAAGTAAAAACATACCAAAATAGGAAGCATTATTAAAAAAAAAAACACACACATTTTGCATTAGGTAGCAAGTATGCTTAGTGTAGTTTTTTGTAGGGCCGTCTCTGTTCTCTGTGCTGAGGGAATATGTGGGAATATGTGAAATGCAGTATCACTTTCATTATAGGCATAATTTATAACCCTAAGTATAACCCCTCAGATGCATTTTGGTTTCACTCTGGTACTATGTACCTACATAGAGCACAATTTGAAATAAGGCAGGTATTTTCCTGAGCTCGTCCAAGACACATTGCTGCTACTATAATTTCCTCAAGAGTGAGACCTCGGTCTTACCTTTCTTCACATGCCTGCTCCTGGCACCTATGAGACACTCAGAAAGTATTTGGACGAATTATGCCATTCGAGGGCTATCACACATTCTGTGTTCATAAGAACAACATTGCATTGAAACTGCAGGCATGGATTTTTTTTATTATCAAACATCACTATATGAGAATATGATCATCGTATCCACTTTTACAATATACTGTCGACTGCTGACAAGCTACAGGATATGTCCATGAAAGAGGAGCTGTGGATGGCCGGAAGGTCTGGTGACGCTCTCCATGCAACTTCCCTGTTGTCATTAGGCCAGCAGCCTAATGCATTGATCTTGCCAACATTAACTGCAGCTCAACTTTCCCACTTCTTGTAATCTCTCAGAGAACAGAGCACATACCAAACAAATCCAAAATGGATGCAAATTGGCTCGGAGTCTGTTCCTGTGAACTGTGGTGTGAGGGAGGCCACTGCCTCTGGAGTGTCGCTATCCCGTTTATCTTATCTCGGATCTAGAGATAGTGGAGTGTTGGCTTACTCCTGCACTCTCTCAGTCTTCTCCCTGACATATGGAAGCCACACTTCTTCCAGAGGCTCATCTTCCACATCCACAGCTCACACTTCCTGAGGCATGACAGAGCGAGCCAGCTCACCCTGGCAGAGGGAGAACATGAGACAGAGGGAGACGTGTTCGCCCCTCACCTGAGGCCCCGAGCTAGCAGGGGGTGCTTGACAACTTACTGAAATACAGGCCCCACCAAAATTAAGTTCTTTTTATTGTATAAATTGTACAAAGGCCTAACAGCAACATTCTGAACAAATTCCAAAAATCTGCCATCTATTGTTGTGGGTAGCATGGCTGCTCTTTTGTGTGGGGAAATGAAAGATGTGTAGAGTGTTGCACTTCTGTTTGTGTCTTTTTAAAAATCTGCTTAAATGAAAAGATATGGTAGAAATCAAAATAACAAACAGTTTCATACATCTTCCTTTTACTACATTTTTGAAAAATCTGAATGATATATGAATCCTTAATATTTCTACAACCTATAAAGAGATCTTTTTAGTGAGAGTGTTATTAGTACAAAAGCCAGAAAGCAGCACTGAATTCAGATTTTAGCTAAATACACAGTTAAAATTATGTTTCCTGTATTCTGGAAGCTTTTCACAATCATATTTTTTATGATCATTTCACTCTAATGATTAGGTTACTGAGAATAGCAGGCTCATCGGCAGGTAGAAACAAGATGTGTATTATCTTGTCATTTCTACTGCTTGAAACTAAGCACCTACATTTTCTGAAAAGCATTTAAAGTTTTGAAACTTCTTATTTTTCATGATAATACATTCTTTCCTCTAGAAAATGTAACACTTGAAGAACATGTCTCAGAAAATGTCTGTCAGTCGTTTGTAGTTCAGTTCAGCATTTCCTGCACTCTTGCTGTGTAGGAGGACCTTCGGTCTGCCAGCTAACGCGTGTTGCGTGTGAGGAGCCCTGTCCTTGGCACTGAGGGGCACGCAGCCACAGAGGCAGAACTTGCCCTAGAGCAGCTCACATTTCAGCAGGAATGTAAGGACAGTAAACGTAAGAGCCAAGATAAGCTATGAACTAAATCCCCAGACAGATGAACGATGTCAGACTTAAGAGGTGTGAAGGTGAACACTGGGCTGAGCCCCGATGCTCCTTAGCAGCACGCCGTGTGGCCTTTATCTTTTCTCTGCTTTGAGGCTGAGTGGTTCTACCACAAACACCTCTCACTTAGGCCTTTGAAAATACAGTGCTGGGATTGGGGAGATAGCTCAGTAGAATAGGTGCTTTCCTGGCAAACGCAATGACCTGAGTTCAATCCCTGGTTCTGGGAGGGAGGAAGGGAGGGGGAGGGAGAGAGAGAGAGCAAGAAAAGAAAGAAAGAGGGAGAGGGGGAGAGAGAAGGGAAGGGAAGGG
>PVJA010056294.1:0-10858 GCA_004027025.1 Myocastor coypus
TGTGTTATGCCCTTAAGTTCTTGTTTTCTTCTTTAAAGTTCTTATATTAGGGAGACTATACGATATTTACACATATAGGTCTGGTTTATTTCACTAATGAGTATATGTTCAATATACATCCATTTATATATGAAGTCTTCAAACTTATCATTCTTTATGGATGAGTAGTATTCCATTGTATAAAAATACATTTTTTTAAAACCATTCTTCAAATGATGGACATTTTGGTTGTTTCCAAGATTTGGCTATTACAAATTGGGCTGCTAGAAACATAGGTGCACAGATATCGCTATGGTATGAAGTTTTCAGTTCTTCTGGGAAAATTCCCAGTAGGGGGATAGCTGGATTGAATGGAACTTGCAATTCTAGTTTTGCAAGGATCCTCCACACTGCTTTCCATAATGGTTGCACCAGTCTGCATTCCCACCAGCAGTGGAGAAGGGTTCCTTTTTCCCCACAGCCTCTCCAGCATTTGTTGCTGGTTTGAACTCAGGATCTTGCACTTGCCAGGCAAGTGCTTATTCTGCTGAGCTATCTCCCTGACCCCTGCATATGACTATTGTTATTGCTGTCTCTACCATTAAAACTGTGTTGTACAAGCTGGGCTTAAACTCATTATATAGCCTAGGCTGGCCTACAATTCAAAGCAATCCTCTTACCTCAGCCTTCTGAGGGCTGGGCTTACAGGTGTGTACTACCATGTCTGTTTTAATTTAAAATTCTAATTTAAATTTTGTTTTAAATTTGTTTTTATTTTTGTTTTTGTCTCATATATAAACATATACTTTTTTTTTTTTTTGGTACTGGGATCAGACTCGGGACCTAGCACTTGCCAGGCAGACAGCTAAGCCACTATTTTGTTTTGTTATTGCAGAAAATGCTTTATGTTTTTGATTTGATTGGTACTTAGCAATTAACCAGCCTTCTCAAGTTATAGATGAAGAAACTGAATCAGAGAGAAATCATGCAATTTATGTTAATTATAGTTGAACGTATTATTAGAGAATAAATTAAATTATAATACTTAACAATCCTTAATGTTAAATTTTAAGACATAGATAATTCTGAATATCATGACTTTAAAATGTCTTCTGAAATTTATGATATTGAGATCATTAAAATAATGGGCTTATAGGGCTGGTGAGTTGGTTCATCAGTCTAAAGCACCTGCTTAGGAAAGCTTCAGCAATCACAGGGACCATAATTCAATCCCTGGCACCACATGTTGTACCAGTTCCATCCCCAGGGCAGGCTGGGCCAGACATATAAATAACAACAACAATAATAATAACAATAGGCTTTTACTTATTTCAGGCACAAAGGTAAGTTGACGAAGAGATGAAGAAGGAGAGGAAATACAGAAGGCTCACAATTTTATATTTTTTATATTTTTATGTTATGCTAAATTGGTTTTTCTCTAAAGAATTGGCTTCAGTGGTTGGATTTATTTCTAAAAATGGAAGTATTACTTTTAAATGAAAACAGTTAATCCTGAGTTGTTGCAAGGTAATAATGTATAGTTGTTGTTTCTCTTTCCAGGTTGAAGAACCATGGACCCTGACACCACACTGACCGTCTGTGCTCTTTGTATAAGCTTTCTCACCTTTCAGTTTCTTTTCCACTTTGTAAGTTATTGGTTTTCTACAAAAGTTTCTTCAGGTTTCAATAGTCTCAGTTTGGAAAAGAAGATAGAATGGAACTCAAGGTAAAGCATATAGAAATGTAATTAACTTAAAAAGCATTATGAAACAAAAAATATTTAAAATGTTTCAAAAAATCTTTCATTGTAGTAAGAAATTCAAAGTCAAACTTTGTGTGTGAACTTAGAAATAAAAAGAAAGACAAGTAGACAGATCTTATAGAAGAAAAGTTTAAGAACTATTATATTCAAAGATGGTAGGAACATTTTATTTAATTATCTGGGGAAGTGTGGAGAGATTGGACCAGCTGATTATGCAAGTGTATTATTTTGAATTTTTCTTTGAAATATTTATAAGAGACACATATTGCTTGGCAACAATAACAGAATAACAGAAGTAAATAAGTAACAATAACAGAAGTAAACATTCATTGGTGTTATGAATAGCTCATATATGCAGTACTGGCTAGCTTATCACTATAAGATCAGAAAACATGATATAAAGGGGCTGGGGAGTAGCTCAGTAGAATAAGTACTTGCTTAGCAAGTGCAATGCCATGAGTTCAAACCCTAGCCCTGCCAAAAAAAGAGAAAAAAAAAAACATGACATACAAATAATATATCTATATTTTTTAATGAACTTTGCATTATGATGAAAACCTTGGAGAAATTATTCTTTTATTATGCAACTAAAATAAAAACTGCCTGGTGGCTTTTTTAAAACAAATAATGAAAAAAAATAATGAAAAAATAGTATGTGAATAAATAAATCTTCTGAAGTTTCCATAAGTTGTTCACAAGTGTTTGTGTGTGTGTGTGTGTGTGTGTGTGTGTGTGAGAGAGACAGAGAGAGAGAGAGAGAGAAACAATCTCAAAAGTTTCAAGCATAAAACAACTCTGATAAATGCTTCTCTTAGCTTTAGAGCATGTTATGTGTCTATTGAGGATACTAAAGGACAGAGTAAGTTAACAAGCAACTAGAATAAATGAGAAAAAGTGCACTGTCTGCTGGCTTTAGGAAGCTGCTGCATCCTTTATAATTGACCTATCATGCTGATTTTTGACAGTTCAGCATCCATTCCACCTTGTTATTCAGATACTCTTAATATTTTAGTTACCAGCAAACAGCTGTCTCACCCAAGCTGGAACCATGGTCACAGTCTTCCGTGGTTCTTTGGAACTTCCTTGAAAAGCATGGTATTCGTGGAAGTTTCATAATCTACTTTTTGGGAAAAGCTAGCTACAGCTGTGGGTGAAATGAACAGGGGCTCCAGTCAAAAACCCTGTGGTCTCTGACTTACTCCTTCTTCCACTCCTGTGCTCTTTAACAACTGCTGTGCTCCTATTTCTCAGGCACTGTGGTCAGCAGTTCACGGTGGATGCTAACCTGCAGGCTGGGTGTGGCTGCAGAGAGCCTGTGTCGTGTTCTCGCCTCCACCATGTGGGCACCAGCAGGTGCCCATAGGCACTCTTGCCTGCTTCCTACCTGCCCAGGTCTCTGCCAAAGCCAGAGTGCCGGCATGGTCAGCATGTGGCCATCAGGTCCCATGTGGCATCGGATCACTGTAGTCTGAGAGCTGCCCAGACCCTGTGTGTGTGTGTGTGTGTGCGTGCGTGCGTGTGTGTGTGTGTGTGTGTGTGTTATACATTTCTAAGAATGTAAGAGGTGTGATTCTTGGGGCTGGGGAGATAGTTCTGTGGCACAAGTCTTACCTGGAAAGTGTAAGGTCGTGACTTTGAACCCCAGTCCCACCAAAAAAAAAAAAAAAAAAAAAAAAAAAGTGTGATTTTTTTTGTCTCATGACTGGCCACAAAGGTATTATTCAGATGTGATGATGTGATGTGCTACTAATTTGATTGCCTCCAAAAGCTTTTTGAACATTGGAAGTTAGATGAAATGAGAATGAAAGAATAGAAAAGACAAACATGCTTTACATTTTGACCTCTATTTCCTTTTCAGTAACCAAATTTCCTTTGGTGATTGCCGGGAAAGGAGTTTGAGTCTTGGGTAGTTGCAAGCCAAGAATGTGTAGAGAGTACACAGAGTTACAAAAGCAAAGATGAAAATGAAGTGGTGGAACTGAAAAATATTTTTGCATTGTACAGTCTTTTTATCACTGAAGTTCTGTGATGCAGGAAGTTATCATGTGGGAAACTGAGTTCCTATTTGAAAAAAGAATGCAGCATTATATATGGTTCATTTAGCTGCTCATAGGGCACTTTGTTTGTTTGTTTGTTTATTTACTTACTTTTATGTATATAGTACAGGGCCTCATTGCGTAGATTGGACTCCTTAGTGATTCTCGTGTTTATAGCCTCCCGAGTTCTGAGATTATAGGTGTGTGCCACCATGCCCAGTCTCAATTGTGGTCTCAGCATGCCTAGGGGGTGGGGCCAGCATGGCATCCTGGGGATCGAACCCCAGTCCCTGCACCTGCCTAAGCAAGTGCTGTAGTCCACTGAGGCCAGCCTGGGAACTTTCTTCTTTTAATCTCAAACTTACTCTCTTTCCGCTCCTGCTGGTTTGCATGGGATTTAAGCTGTGGGACAGAGAAGTATAATGAATGAAAAATATGAAGACCAAGAAAACTTTCTCTGCAAGGCTCGAAATTGAGCCTTTGATCTTAAATCATACAAATCATGACAACATGCACCATTCTCTCTGGTAATAAAGAAAGTCTCCAGTTGGTGTTCTAAGCTATCTGAAAAGATAGTAGATAGTAGAGAAAAAGAATAGGGTAAAATAATGGAAAATTCATGTTTGACAGATAATAGTAAGAAATAGGGCTTATTGGTTGATTCATCTGAGAACATTTATGAGCATATTCTACATCTTACAGTTAACTATTTTGGGTTGCCTATGTTCGGTTGCTTGCCCATGGTACACAATATCCTATTGTGCTGAAATATTATTAATTTTCAAATGTTTCTCCAAAACTTAACTATTTTATCTATTGGAGCTTTATTATTTATAATAGAAATATTCATTAAACTTGTGTTTAATTAAATCAGTAACTTTAAATTGTTATTCTGATATGTCACTCTTTTATTTAAAAATGTGTCTCTGTAAGTACAAATATTTCTTTTTAAACTTCTAAAGAGGACATATTTTGTGGTTTCTTTTTAGATACTAAGGATTCTATATTTTGCTTTGCCAAGAATCAGATTTCAAAGACTAAGATATGAAATTTTTACCAACAGTACTTTGTGAAAGTGTAGACCTTGAGCCGGGTGTGGTGGCTCACGCCTATAATCCCAGCACTCGGGAGGCTGAGGCAGGAGGATCAGTGCAAGTTCGAGACCAGCCTGGGCTACAAAAGTGAGCTCAAGGCCAGCCTCAACTGCATAGCGAGACCCTGTCTCAAAAAGACAAAAAAAAAAAAAAAAAAAGAAAGTGTAGACTTCAACATAAAATATTGTGTCAGTGCAAGATGTTTGCTTTTCCTGTTTAATACAGTGGGAGCTATTTGACCAGGCCACGTAGCACATAACTTTTCTCTCATGAATTCTGTGTGTATTTCCATCATCTGAGAGCTTATTATACTGCCCACTGACCACGAAACATCGCAGTAGAGAAAAAGGGTATTTAAAACTTGAGCATCAGAAATAAATAAAAAGTTAACTTTTTCCAAAATGAAACCTTTTAACTTACTAAAAGTTGAGCTACTAAATTTTGAGTTAGTAAGCCAGATTTGTTAGTGAGATTGCTTTTCCCTTTCATAGAATTTTTGAGTAACAGCAGAGATGTCTGTAAGATTACTCTTTTCTTCTATACTTTCTTTTATTATTATTAGTCTTTGCATCAAGATATGTAACAATGATAGCAGGTTTCTTTTTAAAGCTTAGTATTAAAATATTAAATATCTTTCCCCATTTTAATTTTAATTTTACATTACTCTACCATGTATGATTATTCAGATATAGTATTTTATTTGTTACTAAGGGGTTTACATTTTTATCCTGCTGTACACAAATAGAACGCAGGTATGCTTAATGTGAAAATTCCATGGTTGTAAATCAGAAAAATTAGATTAATTACTCACACTTCAAAACGATCCTTCGGAATAACAAATAATTCTTTGTCAGTGACTAAATTATTATTATTTTTAACTATTATTTATTTATTTATTTATGTTATGGCAGCTCCACCAGTTCTAGGGGTAAGGCTGGTGCAGCACGTGGTGCTGTATGTAGATTGAAACATGGTCCCTGTGGTTGCCTAAGCTTGCCTAAGCAGGCACATTAGAACACTGAGCTATCTCACTGGCCCCAGTGACTATATTATTGAAAATCTCTGTGAGTTTAAAATACAACTGGGTTTGGCATAGTGCATCTGCTTCAGAGCATAGCATCTATTAAATAAAAGGTATTGAATTTTTTAATTACAATGGAATTTTTCATATCAAACTTAATATCCGTGCATATATTTCTCTTATTGTTGAAGACTTGGGGTCTTTTTTTTTTTTTTTTTTCGGAACCAGGGATTGAACTCACAACCTTGTACTTGCCAGGCAGGCACTTGTGCCCCTGAGCCATCTCCCAGGCCCCTAGACTTGGGGTCTTATCAGCAATTACTGGATAATTTTTTTATCCTTTATTTTGATGAGACTTTGCTTATAAACTTCTAAGTAAAGATGTAAGAAATTTGGAATTGTTTGGTTCAAAAAAACTTCATTGTGTGGACAACTGCATAGCAACTTACCTACTTCAAGCAGCAGATCCTAACAGCTTCATTCAATCATTTGGTGTGGGAGATATTTCATGGAAACTGATATTTTTCTTCTAGCTTTTTTTGGAAACTGGGTATAGGGTTGCACTACACAGTTCAGACTCATAGTGAACCTCCTATCTCAGACTCCCCAGTGCTGGTATTGCAAGTGTGTGCAACAATGCCTGGTTTTGGGGCTGGCACTGCATGTGGGATCAACTCCAGGTCCTTGTGCTTGCCAGGCAGGTGCTTAGATCACTGAGCTATCTCCCCAGACTCCTCTTCCAACTTCTATTCCTTTTATAAAAGACAAATATTTGGATCTTGTGAGCATTTTGCTTTCATTGAGTGTTCATTTCAAACATGGGTTTTCTAGCTCTGGGTGATGGTGCATGTGTGCAGTCCCAGCTGAGGCCAGCCCGTGCAGCACAACAAGGCCTCACATCAAATCACTACATAGGTAGCAAAGCCACAGAAGCTTAAGGTCTTCAGTTTTTCTATTTTGAAGTTCTTACGTGAGTCAAGTTCAACAATGCATGTCAGTGTACTCTTATAGCTGAAATTCCTGAAGACAGTAAATCTCGGTGTCATAAACCATGCAAATCGCTTTAAGAATATGCAGTAGGTGGGCTGGAGCTGGAGCTCCATGGCAGAGAGCTTGACTGGCACATGTGAGATGTTGGCTCACAAAGAAGAGCAGCAAGGAAAAGAAATGGGGAAGGCCAGACCTTGGGAGTCATTCTCAGCGGGTGGAGAAGAGGATGCCTTATAGCGACGCTATTGGGATGGAGCGCAGAGCGGGGTGCAGGGTGCTGGTCGCTGTTGCTGCCCAAGACAACTGACTGCATCACCGTGTATGCTTCTGCTTTATAATTTTGGCCAAGAAATGATCCACCAGTTTTCTAGCATGAAATTATAGACCTTGACATCCTTCCTTGTACTCATTCCAGAGTAACGTTGTGGCCTTCAGATTTCTAAGTGTCAGCTTGTTTTTTTTTGTACTCTCAGATGTTCTCTCCCTTGTGTGTTAGTGCTTTGAAGTACTGTGTAATTTGTTCAGAATGTTAAATGTCTTATCAGAATGAGTTAGAGCTTATTACAAGGAATCTAGAATTTTAATATGTATTTTGTTTAATTTCAGGGTAGTATCTACATGCCATTCTTTGGTGGTTGGAATTTTGGGCCTATATATTTTCTTCTTTGATGACGCAACGAAAGCTGACCCACTTTGGTAAGCTGTTATTTTCCTAAGCTGGTCAATTTGATCTATGCTTTCAAATTATTAATATAAGTGTCACCTTACTTTAAAACGATTTATCAGTGGTGTATATATGCTTTATTCAAATGGTTGCAGGTAGACTTACTTTAGCAAAGGACATTGACATCAGTATAAACTTAAAGGGCCGTTTTGCCTCAGTAGTGTTGTAAGTGTTGTCTACCTGCATGCAGGTAGATAATGGAAGCACGGCCTCCCACACGGGGTCTCCCAGCTGGCGGCATCACCACAAGTGAAGGGTGGAGGTGACTGGTCTACCCAAAGCCACTTTAGGCCACCTGGTGAGGTGCTGGTGATCCACCTGCCGGGCATCCCGCAACACCTTGGCCTTGTTTGCCTCTGTGGGACTTGGCAGAATAAGTGAAACATCTTCCCCACTGAGCCAGGGCCTCTTAGTACCCTTTCCATTGATGTCAGAGAATTCAGATTTGCGAGTAGCTGGAACTCTTTGGTATGAACTATATTACTCTAGGGTGGGCCTTTTGCTGGTAGTATGTGCTCTTTTTAAATGAACGAGCTAAGGATGCGCTTCCTTATAATCTTGTGGACAGTGCAGAGACCAAAATGAGACCCTCAGTAGGCTTCTTAGTTGCTACTTTACCTCATAAAGACCAAAGAGATTAACTTCATCACTTCTCAGAAAAGTTGCCATATTTTACCAGAAGGGGCTGGTTTTCCTCTTATCACTGAACTGTGTGCCTGGAGGAGCTATGCACTCTTGCGCCTGGCCCACTCTTTCTCTGCTAGGAGCTGGCCATGGAGAAGGGCACTGATCCAGTAAGCTGAGCACCAGACCTGCGGGGGCAAGCTTGTATCCCACATGCCTCTCTCCCTCTCCTTGTCTGTTCATGGCTGTTATCTTGGCAAAGGATGGGCCCTCTGTCCTAAGGCAGAGTCTCCTGCAGTTAGGATGGCATGTGTTTCCTTTGTAATGGGCCTAGCAGACTTCTGAAATTCTAGGTGGTTAGGAGCTCCCCCCACACAATGTGCTTAACATCTGGTAGGATGGGTTGTTGTACTGCTTTTTAACTTTCTAAGAACATTTTTCTTTCCTAAAGAGTGCTGCAGTTATTTGACAAATGTATGTATCATGTTTCCTTGTGGTTTGCACTCTGTTTTGGTTTATTGTTAAGTCAAATGCCTGTTTGGGAGGAGGATAACACATTTAATCTTATTAGATTTGTGCTGCTGGATTTTTTTTAAAGTGTAACCTTGACTAGCTATCTTCATTGTTCATTCTGTAAGATTAGTCTGTCAATTAAAGTTTGATAATTAAAAAAAAAGACCACAATGGGATAAGCATTGGTGTAGTAGTGTTGGTGAGTAAACCAAGTTGTTAGAACCATTGATGTCAGCAAGTCTGAATCATTATCTTATGAAATCATGCAGTTGGCTAGGTTAATATCTACTTAAGACATTTCCTTCAAAATTATTTTTGACACATTGTCTTGATCTAAAAAGGATGAAATGAGAAACACAGATGGGCACATGAGAGGAATTTACTGTATTTCCCTGAAAATCAGACCAGGTCTCATATCCTTTTTTTTTTTTTTTTTTTGAAAGATGCAATGGGACTTATTTTTAGAGGGTATCTTAATTTTTCATGTAGAATAGTATATGTTCATTAATTTATTCATGCATAAAAATGTACATTTATTCAAATACAGCCATGTTATCCTCTTCTGGAACATATTGCTCTCCAACACCCAAATTCCAGCCTGAACTTCTCAAGACTCTTTCCTTTAGAACAGAAGTTCTCAGAGCTAGATTGGTGAAATGAGCTTTAGGAGGCTTAGATTCAATAGCCTCCAACATCACAAGCTTCACTGGTGGCACACTGCAATTGCAAAACCTTTGACTGTGTATGTATCTGCTTCCTCTCAGTCCAAAGAGAAGTATATTATTTCCTTTTTCTTTTTTCTTTCTTTCTTTTTTCTATGCCACCATCAATAGGGAGGTGGGTCATGCCCACACACTGCACTCTATAGAATGATTGTGAGGACAATATACAATATGTCAACTTTCAAAGAAAAGAAGGGGGAAAAGAAAAAAAAACAGTAATGTGAATTTAGATAGGTTAATGTTTAATTGTTTGATCAATCTTATATACCTATATGTATTAATCTAAACTGATCTGATGATGAAAATATGTAATATAACCATTGTTAAATTTAAACAATAAAAAAATTGAAAAAAAAAGAACAGCAGTTCTCAAACTATGGATGGGGATTTATGACCAAAACACAGGGGTCGCCTAAGGCCATTCCGAATCATAACTGTAGCAAAATTACAGTTGTGAAGTAGCCACCAAAATTATTTTTTGTTTTAGGGTCACCGCAACATGAGGAACTGTATCGTGGGGTCACGGCATTAGAAAGGTTGAGAACCACTGCTTTAGAACCACTGGCCCCAGTCTCTAAGGCCCAGCAATGGAGCACTCTAGAAATGTGGATTTCTTGTCCCTCTGGGCTGTTCATAGTGCAGCAGCAGCTCTTCCGTCAGTGACTTCATTCCATGACTTAAGCTTCTGAGTCAGGACCTATTCTATTCTGGGCTTCATACAGTTTTCCATTAGATCAAGTATTAATTGAAGGCCTATAAGACAGGAGTGGCAACAAAGTTATATTTAAACCTCATAGAAAAAATGTAGCAGCCATCTATAAGCCATATATATATATTTTTAAAAAACAAACAAACAAAACACCTTTGTCTCTTAATATTTCTAGGGGAGACTCATCACTTGTGAAACTGAATATTGCTACCGCTTCAGGCTACCTGATTTCTGGTATGTGGTGTTTTGCTCATTGTCAGATTCTGTGTAAGCTCCTCGTGGGTTAAGCAAAAATACATACTCTGTGCTTTTAGTTTATTTGAGAATTAATGTAGATGAAAATAGTATCTGAGATGCTGATAGAGTGTGAAACTTTTCTTTTCTGGCTTCCAGATTCCCACCAGAAGTCTGAGTTGGAATCAGACTGGCCTTTCTGATAACCAGGCCAAGGGAAGATGAGAATATTCTATATTGACTGCCATGTGAAAAGACATTTAGATCACCTTAATAAGTGAGAGACACTCAGAGCTATAGTTTGGATATTTATGCAGGAAACATTTAATAAATTATAAACTTCTAAGGTAACTGAAAGAAAAGCCAATTGAAAATTTTGAAATACACTCAGTGCTGGGGAGGTTGAAACAGGAGGATCATTGTGAGTCTGAGCTGTATAGTGAGACCCTG
>PVJA010056295.1:0-10859 GCA_004027025.1 Myocastor coypus
TCTCCCCTTCCCTCTTCCTCTCCCTCTCCCTCCCTCCCTCCCTCCCCACTTCTCTCCTGTCCCTCCCCTCTCTCCCTCTCTTCTTCCCATGCTCCCTCCCTCATCTCCCTCCCTCTCTCACTCCAGCCCTATCCTCCCTCCCTCTCTTCCTCCCATCCTCCCTCCCTCCCTGTCCCCTTCCCTCTTCCTCTCCCTCTCCCTCCCTCCCCCCTCCATCTTCCTCTCTCTCCTCTGTAAATTATCTGATCCAGGAAGAGTCACTGATACCTTTCTTGCACCCAGTCTCTGTCCCAATGTCAAAAATTCAGGCCATAGAGGACTGAGCCACTGACAGCCACCGAGCTGCCCTGCCCATAGAAGCGCCAACCCAATGAGTTGCTTTAAAATTTTAAAAGTGTGTACATTGTATTTGTCACTTTCCTACCACTGGGACAAATACTGACATCTGCAACTGGGGGAGGATTGGGGGGTTTAGTCCATGGTCAGCTGGCGGAAGGCATGGGGAGGGTTCCCAGAAATGCACCTCGTTTCCCTGTTTACCACTGGCGCACCCAGCTCCGGACTCATAGAAGGGTGAGTCCACTACTGAGCTCGGGAAGCCCAAGAGCCAGGCATCTTCCCAGAGCCCCTCTCTGACCATGGAGAGACTTCAGGACATGTCTGAGATCTAAGAAACACCACACGCCTCAGTTATACTTTGTATGACTTCTGCACCTTTCCCTGGCCCTGCAGACAGTGCCTGTGCGGGCTCCAGGTCAAGACTCTGCCCTCTCCTCCTGTTGCTGTACCCCATGTTCCTTCTGAGAGCCTCCTGGCGTGCAGTGTACAGGTGTGGGCACACATCCACCTCCCGGCTGTTTACTGCAGCCCAAGCAGGACAAGAAAGCACATCCAGGACATCCCAGGGGACTTTACAAGAAGAGCCAGCCCCGGGGTGGGGAGTGCCCGGCAGTGGGCCTGTGCTCAACCAGGCGGAGGACAACAACAGCAGGCCTGCACCTGGTCTTGCTCCCTGATGGAGGCTCAGGACAAAGGGGACCCAGCACAGAGCTGAGCAGCCGTGACAGAGGCCAGGAGCAAGGGCAGCGTGGAGGAGAGAGCCAAGCACATACCACCACACAGGTGGTACTGTCAGGGCTTCCAGCCTGAGGCCCAGGGTGACTTCATGTCCTTTGGTGGGGACAGTGACAGGGACACATCAGACCAGTAACAGCCAACAGAGAAAGCTGCTGGACTCTGGTCCCCAACCCAAGCTAAGTCCAGCCCACACTGTAGGGCTCCCAAAGGGCAGCTGTAGGGAAGGCTGTGTTCCCCAAGTGTGGCAGAGCGCAGATCCAGTCGGCTACCACACACGCACATGCACGCGCATTCTCTCACAGGAACACACCTATGCCTGCCATGCATACCCGCACTTGCCTCTAAGCCAGAAATGGGCCCGGGAGGGGTCCTGCTCAATGGACAGGTCTGGCCATCTTCAGTGAGGTGGTGCCGACTGAGGCTGTGACACAGCTCTGGAGTTGCCTGAGCATGGCGCTCGCCGAGGGGCTGGTCTGCCGGGCTGTGCAGCCTACAAGCTGGGCCTCTAGGAAGCGAGATTCATCCACTACACAAATTCATAGGGAAATTGTCCGGATATGCTGCGGCAAGCAAGGCTGGTCTAGGTCAGGGTGCCAGAGCTGCTCTACAGCGGCATCCAGGTCCTGGTAAACACAGCTTGCACGGGCACAGAAGGAGACCAAGAGGGCAGACCTAGGCACTGGCATGAGGACTGGGAGCTTCTCTCTGAAAGCTCCTTGTAAGTGTGCTCTGCATGCGTAGACCTTTGACACCTTGCTGACGGCTGCTTTGAGCTTCACACAATTTTTTACAGACTATAAATAGAAGGTATTGGTGTTTTCCAAAGCTGTTTTCCCTCACCTCTTTCTCCACTGAAAAGCTCCTCTCCAGAGCATGTTTCAGTCTGCCACTGTCCTCCACCTTGGGAGCCGCCTCCTGCTTCCTCCAAAGAAGGGACAGAAAAGGAAGTACCCACTTGAATGGTGTGGAAGTCAGGGGAACAAAGCCTTCACTCTGATTCCTGGCACCTCCGGCACGACGCTGGCCTTCGGGCAACACTCACTGTCCCACTGCTTCCGAGACCCCTGAGAGCTATGGTATGGCCAGCTTCGGTCTCTTCCAGAGCTCAGAGGCCCTGGCTCTCAGCTGGAGCTTGGGCTCTGCTTGCCTTTCTGCAGCTAGTGAAGCTAGGGGAGACTAGAAGCTATGAAAATACACTGCAAAAGTTCATTTCTTTTAATCACAGTAAAGGATGCACAGCCGTTCACCTGTCTCAGGCTCCCTGCCTCCTACATGCTCACCCCATGGTTGGTCGGGCCACTTCCTGCACTGGCTTCAAGGTCCTCTTCCAGGAGTGTCTTTATGAAGGGTGATCAAAAATGCAATGACTGCTTCCACAGGGTGCCAGCCAATAGGAAGACAGCTCTCAAAGACCCAACGCTGCATCCTCAACCACCCTGGCCATGGGGCTGCCATCCTGGGATCACTGGCTCTTCCTGAAGTCAGAATAGGCACAACAGGACAATGCTTTGGGTCCATTCAGGACTTCAAGGCAGCCAGGAGAGCACAGCTAAAGATGCTCAGGAGAGAGGGCACCAGAGCTGCTGTGGGAAGTCGTAAGGATGATGGGAGGAGTGTATTCAAGGTGAGAGGGAGAATTCTGAGGCTGACTTATGGTCACAGGTTTTTCTTGTAATAAAAACTGTATATCAGGCATTCACTTTATTCAATCCTATCATATATAATGCGCTGCTCAGGGTATAAATTTCTATAACTCTCTGTTATGGTTTGCATCTAGTTATCCCCCTGAAGCCTCGTGCAGTCATGGGGAGAGGACTTCTAGAGTTTGAGATTAACTCATGATCCACTGGGATTATGCATTTCAGTGTTGCTGGGATTATGGGTGTCAGTGCTACCCCCCAGCCTGAGGTGCACAGCCTCAATGTAATAGAAGACAGACAGAGAGGTAGACTTGCTCTCTGTTGCCCTTGTTGTTGCTGCTCCTCCCTTGGCTCCTCTTGCTCTTTGCTACCACCATGAACAGCTGCCCTCTGCCCTATGCCTGTCTGCTTTGGAGCCAGCTGAGTTTGGACTGAAACCTCCCGTAACTGTGAGCTGAATACACCTTTCCTTCCTTCATTTTTGGGTGTCAGGTATTTGTCCCAGCAACAAGAGATGAGTCACCAAGACACTCTCTATGCAGAGGAAAAGATCCTGACTACCCAAAGGACCTTTCCCCACTTACAATAATTCAACTTTTAAAAAAAACATAAATGCAAAATCTTCACTCTCTAATTTGACATAACGATGCTGGAACTCTCTCTCAGTGGCTGTTTGCAGCCTAACTCATGTCCCCAGCCTCCAAGTTCCAGCTGGCTCACCTTTACCCTCTTTAGGACACTTGGAACCTCAGTTCACTCTCACCTGCACCACAGGCATCCAGGAATGGTCTGGGCAGAGGCAGTGGACTTTTCTAAAGTGCAGATGTGAAAGAAAAACCCAGGGCAGTATTACACAGCCCATCGAGGGCAGGAAGGCATTGGGAACCCTCCCTGGCTTCCTCTCCAAATGCTACCCACCCCACCCTACCATCTGCCTTGGAACACTCACTAACAAAGGCACCTCTGATTCCACTGTCACCCACACCGGCCTCCCCCTTCTCCTGTACCCCCAGAAAACATAATTCCCAGTGGGGATCTCTTTGCTAAATTAGGGTCTTCGGTATCATTTTCCAAATGAAACTCTCTCAAGTTTCAGAGTAGGGAGAAGTGAATGCTTCTCCCTTCCCTTCTCAGCAGATTCAAGGTCCCACAGAAGAAGGAATTCAACTCAGATTGTCTTAGCTGAAGAAAATAACAAAGCCTTTTCCCAGGGATGTAAGGAGCTTATTAGCAAACATTAGACTTCATTGTACCATCAGTGCATTATTAAAAAATTAATATCTGTGAAATGAGTTTTTGATACAAAGCTGCATGGCTGTGACTTTTCAGGGGGTTTAAAAACATTAATCTCTTCAATAATTCATTTTTTATTCATTTCAGCCTTACTAAATATTAAATAGGTTAAACTTAAATATTTGAAAATGAAATGTAAGCCTCAGTCTCTCTGAGGAGAAGCACAGGGTATCTCTCTGGCTGGCGACCCTGTCCCTCTGTCTAAGACACAGCGGTCTGTCACATGGGCCGTGAGTGGCACCTGTTGGTGTGCAGTCCTCACTTCTGAGCACTGCCTGAGATGGGTTACTTGTGGTTGACAGCAGAGACAGAAATTCCCAAACACACAAGGAGGCTGGTGTTTTATTGTCCACCGAGGCCCACTAAGCTCAGACCAACGAGTAGTCATCACCTGCAGCCACGTGGGCAGCCACAGGCACCAGCCTGATCTCGGTCCCCTTGGCCCTGGTGATCTGAGTAGGCAACAGCTGCTCCACCCCAGGGATCTGCCCAACTTCACCAGTGTTGATCAGAGCCCCGGGACCCTCTCCCCGGCGCCTCATGACTGTGATGGACACAGCTTGCCTCGATCAGCACAACTGTCCGAGGAAGCAGTGACACCCTCCCAGGACACAGCACCCAGCGTCCAGCCTATGGCATCTGTGCATGGCATTCAGTCAGGTTCTTTTCTTTTTCTGTGCAGGGTCTCATTATGTAGCTTGACTGATGGTGATCCTTCTGTTTCCTGCCTCCCAAGTGCTAAGATTACAGGAGTGTGCCACCGTGCCCAGACTCCATCACCAGCTCAGTGTACCCAAGAGTGGGGCCGGCACGGCAGCAGAGCCAGGAATCAAACCCTGGCCCCTGTGCTTCTCTAAGCAAGGGCTCAGTCTGCTGAACTATACCACGGGCCCTTTGGTCACGTTCATGAGCATCAGTGATGCTGCCCAGCATGTACATTCCCCTAGAGCTGCAGGCCGTGTGTGCAGAGACACCTTTGCTCTGTGCGTTCACGTGAGCCCACAGTAGCGGTATTAGCCTCAGGCGCTTCCAGAGCCTCACGGGCCTACACAGAAGTGTCACTCTTCAAACACAAACACCAGAGACACTGTCTACAGAGATCAAACCCATGTGGGACAGTTCTAAATTCCAAGTCCACCTGGCATCTCCGCAGTACCCACCCGCTGAAGTGGGCAGCCCCAACCAGCCGCAGAGGACGTGCTCCCGGCATTCAGGAGCAAAGCCAGCACAGCCCCCTCCAGCCCAGCTCGTGCCTCTGTGTCAGGGGTGAGGCAACAAGACAGCTGTGCTGCTGCTTGTCCCCTGCAGGACCTATGGTCCCTCCTTGCCCTCTTCCAGACCCTGGGCTCCTGAGTGCCCAGCACAGTTGCCAATCTGGTGGCCCTGGTAGTAGTGGTGGCGGCATCTTCCACAGGGTGGCAAGTACTGGGATACAAAGAATATGCTAATTGACAACACAGACTCCCTTTCATGTTTTATTAATGACATCTGCAGCATATTTGTAAAATAATTTACATAATATGCTAATTATCCAGAAGAAGAGGGGATGAAACTGATTGGTGGGCACAGAATCAGCACTTTCGCTGCCTGTGTCAGGGCGATGCAGGTGTCTCTTATGATGCTGGGGTACATTTAAAGGTCAGCTAGGATTCAGTTTTAAGTCTGCTTTTTGGGATAGAGACTAAGTATGTTTCTCTTGTGAATCCAGACCTGGGGTGGTGTGAAAGCCTTGTTATAAAAAATTAGCAAGAAGAGGCTGCATGTGATGGCACAGACCTATAACACCAGCATTCTCAAAGGTGGAGGCAGGAGGACTGCAAATGCCAACCCAGCCCTGTGACTCAGTAACTTAGCTCACCCAACCTCAAAATAAGAAACAGAACAAAGGCCGAAGATGTGGCTGAGGGTGATGGCCTGAGGTTCAATCCCAACAATAAAAAAAAGAGAGAGGAAAAAAAAGTTTCAGCAGCAAACAAAAGTCACATTTGCCAACAGGAAAGTGGTCAGAGGTCACAGGCAGCAGGAACCAAACTGCTGACACACACGCTCAGAGTCTTTGTTCTTTTACTTCTCACTCTGCTGTTTTGAGCACCTGAGGCAGAGATGCCGCTTGGTGACCCCTCCTTGCCACTGGCAGAGTGGTGGGTGGTGTCAGGCTGCCCTCCAGGCAGGGAGCTGGCCTCTGCCCAGGCTTTTAAAAAGTCAGCATCTTGGGGCTGAGGATTTGGCTCAGCGGTAGAATGCTTGCCTGGCGAGCTGGAAGCCCTGGGTTCGGTCCTCCGCACCAAAAAAAAGAATAAAAAAAAAAAGTCAGCATCTTACCCAGAATTTCACAGTGAAGAGCACAAGTCCCCAGAGCCCTCCCACATCTGTATTTTAGGTCAGAAAGTGCGGCCCATTCCTGCTCCCACCCAGTGTCCAGGCGCAAGTTGTCTCCCAGTACCATGCCACTTGCGAGCTGGCCAGCATGCTAGATGGAATCGCTGTGGTCCTGCAGGGCTGAGGAGGCATATGAGAGCACCTCCCTCACACCAGATGCACCTCGGGGGCTAGAAGACTGAGGCACCTTTTGCTACATCTCAGCATTTAAGTAAAGAAACTAACATGGGAAAACAGAGACCGCTGCAATCTTCCACCTTTCCATTCTAGAGGACACACTTATGGAATCACAGAAGTGGTGGCCAGGTATGTAATGGTGACAGTGTGTCCTAGGAAGATGCAGGAAATGGATTGATTGGTTGGTGCGTTCCATGCATCTCTCTCCTGTTAGAGTTTAGGGTCCTGCCCAGGAGTAGTAACAACTGCCAAGAAAAGGTTGGAGTTTCCAGCCCTGGTCCTAGGAAAGCCCCTGTCACCACCTCCAGACTCCCTGGAAGCTGCTAGATGGGCCAAGATAGGCATCTCCCTCTGCTTCCACATGAGCTAGTGTCAAGGCTTCCTCAGAACCCAGCTCTCCAAGTTATCGCAGTGGGCTTTTTGCAGATGAGAGAACAGTTGCTTTGCCTGTCCACTTGATGAACAGGTTCACAGGACAGCACTGCACAGGGGGACCATGCTCTGTGACATTGTGCAGGCCCCATGCCTGCAGCTGGGGATGGGACAGCTTGTCTACACCCTGCTTCCCACATGGACTCTCTGAGCCCTAAGGGTGAGCATCCCTGGCCTGGGACAACCTAGATTGGTTTCTTAGTGGGAAAAGGGAAAAGGAATAGGCCTCTTAGACTTGTGACATGATACCCATGTGGGTGAGGACACGTCCAGATTGACCTGCCTACTGAGACACCCATCCTCCTCCTGACCACAGAGTGCTGCAGTGGACAGTGTGGGCCTCCTAGGCCATGCAGCAGCACAATGAGACCTCTCATTAAAAGGTTCCATATGTAAGGTTTTTTTTTTATAATGAAAAAAAAATCTATTGTTTGTTATAATGTAGCAGCTTTAAAAATGCATATTTTTGATAGCTACCTGGCAATGTTTAGAATCCATCAGAAGTTGGAAGAGCCCAACAGTGAGAGTTCTGGGGTGGGCTCAGTGCCACATGTCTGAGCTCACCCAACCCTGGAAGGATCAGAGTGAGAATCTAAGTTGAGGCTGCATCTCGGTATTTAGAAACGGTTCAAAGCAAAGTAACGCACTGCTAAATAACATATAGTCTGTCCTCTAACTAGACACATATATTTGTATAATTAATTGAAAAGTAACTTAAATGTGCATATGAATGAGGTTCTTGAGGCAATTTGCACATTTGGAAGTAAACTGTGAGTTCTATACATCATATTCAAACACTGCCACATGGCGCTGAGGGTGCAGCTCAGTGGCACTGTGCCTGCCTGGCAAGCGCAAGGCCCTGGGTTTGATTCCTGGGACCAAAATGAACAAATAAACACCATCACGTGGTCATGGAGGACAAACCATCACTCTTGCAAAAAACACAAAAGCATTTGCTTTTCATCGTGCGGCATGCCTGGCTTACAGAGCCATAGTTTCATCCATGTCTGGAGCTACAAAATACATATTTCTACTTCTTCTTTCAATATTTTCCACTTCAGAGACTTTGAGGCGAGTCAGAAATAGAAGGTGCTCGTGTCAGAAGAGTCTGCATAGATACGATTTGACTATTATGTGTGCATGAATCTTTTTCGTGATTGCTACTTGAACAAGTAACAACGTTTACCCTCAAAATATTCGAACCAGCCAGACATGGAGAGGCACACCTGTGCTGCGAAATGACTTAGGAAGCTGAGGCAGGAGGATTGCAATCTTAGCAAAACCCAGGCTCAAAGTAAAAGAAAAAAAGGCTGAGGATTTAGCTCCTCCTGTCCTTCATCTAATCCCAGCAACACACACACACACACACACACACACACACACACACACATTAAGTGAAATTGGTTTTGAAAAGACATTTTAAATCTCTCACTTATTTATCAGAAGGCCCTCTCAGTTTTGTGGCCAGTCCCTCGATGCCACGCTCCATATCGTGCTGTAGGATTGCAACACCTGGACCCATGGGCACACCACTTCCGATCAGCAGGACTTATATAATGTTGCAAAATATTTTTTTGCTCCTCCTTAAGTAACTGTTGGGAAATATGAGCTCATTTGCAAGGACCTTTGGACGCAAACTGAACTGAACGAAGGGGGGGGCAGCCTGTCACTACTGCGAAGGGCCCCCTTCCCACTCCAGGGTCTGTAAACCTGTGCTCTGAGAGGAGGCGGAGTTGGCAAGCAAGCTCATGTCTCCTTTGACCTTCCTGTCCCTGCCCTGGTCCCCTCTGCTCTCAACAGCAGCGTCTGTTTTCCATGCCAGCAGCATAGCAGCCTCAGCTTTTGCACAATCAGTGCCTTTTGTGACAGGGCCATGGCTGGAGATGTGGAAAGGGATGGCCAGGCGGGCACGGTTCAGTGTGGCAAGTCCTTGGGGCTGCAGCTTGTACCTGGCCCGTGCCAACCACTGGAGTCGCTGAGCAGCAGAGGGCGTGAAGTGAAGTCATGCCTGGCAGGGCTGCCACAGCCGACCCAGCCCTGGCCTCTGCTGCCAGCACATGCATACTTGCCCCACATTCTGTGGCCCTCACAGTGTCACTGAAGGGATCTGTGAGGATGCAGGAAGGAGGAACCGGAGAGAAGCACACGGTGCTTGCCTGTCATGGGAAAGGCACGTGGAGCGCAAGGCTGATGCTCCACAGAAACACTCTGAACTAGGAAAAAACAGGGAGGTAGAAAAGAACAGGCAGCAAAATCCACCGGAAAAGACCTTTCCCCTCTACATCCAGTCTTGGGAGGCGGGGGGGGGTCACATACAAGGAGCAAAGAAACTTGGGACAGCCCGCCACAGAGCCTGACCCCCGGCCACATGAGGATGAACACTGTTGACTATGCCAACTCTCAGGTCTTCCTTTGCGGCCCAGAAGCTCCAGGGTCCGGCCCACGGGCCAGCTGGCCTGTGGTGCTCTCAGTCCCACCTGGTTTGAGTGATGACTGCTGGCCTCACAGGGGTTCAGTACTTGCCTGGTGCATGTGAGGCCCTGGGTTCGAGTCCCAGTCCTGCCGACCCTTTCCAAGTACACACACACAGTGCCCCCTGACCACTGGCACAGCTCACTGACCCAAGCCTAGAGCATGATGCCCACCTCCTAGCTCCATTGCAGGGGCCAGGAGTTGAGAGAACACTGAGCAGCACAGAAGAGAGAACGAGATGGTGGAGCAAGGCTTCCATCTCTGTCCCCCACAGAAATAAACCAAAGTGATCCAGGATCCCCAGCAAAGCAGAACGGGAGAGCATGCCACAGAATGGGGCTGGAGGCTTTAGCACACCCAAGGCAGTGGGAAACTGCCCAGCACAGGGAAGCAAAAAAGAAGCCACGGGCCACCGTGTGATGAAACAGCAGGGTCTCCAGGACTGCCTCCCAGAGGACCTACTCCTTGGGCCCCAGGCTGAGCAACGTCCCCTTCACCTGCAAGGAGGCTGCAAGAGGGCAATGTGGATGCCAATCTTTCCCCATCTAAGCAACCTAAACACTGGACAGGCAGATCATCCAGAAAGCCAATGAGGAAGTACTGAACTTGACTGGCCTTTCAGAACACGAGAACCCAGTAGCCATAACCAGAAGATTCCACCGAAAGGCAGCAGAATGCCACTTCTTTCTGTGTGGCAATGGACCCTTCCCCAGGACAGACCATAGGCAAATCACAAAGTAAGCTGGAATAAATTGTAAAAGCTTAAAATCATATAAAGTATCTTTTCCAAAAACAGCATTATGAAAGTAAAAACAATTGAAGAAAAAATTCACAAATATAAGAGAAGGAAATGTTGTGCTCCTAAGCAAACAATGAGGCAAAGATAAACTTTTAAACAAAATGAAAATATATTGCAATGCATAAAAATAGCCATGGAACATGTCAAAATATTATATAGAACTAAAGTGAGACCCCAAGAGAGTTTATAATAGTATTTAAAAAGAAACTCCTAAATAAACTTTCTAATGTTTTTTTTTTTTTTTTTTTTTTTTTGTCTTTTTGAGACAGGGTCTCGTTATGCAGTTCAGGCTGGCCTTGAGCTCACTTTTGTAGCCCAGGCTGGTCTCGAACTCGCACCAATCCTCCTGGCTCAGCCTCCCGAGTGCTGGGATTACAGGCGTGCGCCACCACGCCCGGCTAAACTTTCTAATGTTATACTTCAAGAAAACTAAGAAAGAACAAATTGACCCTACAGCTAATATAAGACAAGAAATAAGAATGCAAAAGAGAAGGCTGACACTAACAACAGTTCTACAAAGTACTATCTATGCTCTCAAATTTAATCCTGAGGGGATTTGACCCTGGAAGATACAAAAAAAAAACAAAAAA
>PVJA010056296.1:0-10861 GCA_004027025.1 Myocastor coypus
TGATGAAAATATGTAATATAACCATTGTTAAATTTTTTTTTAGAATTTTTTTTTTTTTTGTCTTTTTGAGACAGGGTCTCGTTATGCAGTTCAGGGTGGCCTTGAGCTCACTTTCGTAGCCCAGGCTGGTCTCAAACTCGCACCGATCCTCCTGCCTCAGCCTCCCGAGTGCTGGGATTACAGGCGTGCGCCACCACGCCCGGCACCATTGTTAAATTTAAACAATAAAAAAATTGAATAAAATAAAAGATATCCACTGATAACGAATCCTGAAGTACCTGAAAGTGTTGTCATGAAAAATAAAACAAAACAAAGAAAAAGAACCTTCTTTCCTGCTTGTGAGATTGCAGACTAGTGCAACGCCTGTAGAAATCAGTATGAAAATTCCTCAAATTTTGAGTTAGATAGGGGTTGGGGAGATAGATTCATGTCACAAGTGCCTGCCTGGCAAGTGCACGGTTGTGAGTTTGAACCCCGCTCCCCCCGCACACACACACACAAAGTTAGGATTAGAAGTCCCATTCAAACTACCTATTTCTCTGGGTGTCTTCCAGAATAATTAGGAAATTATACCACAGCAATATATTGTTCCTGTGCATACAATAGCATAATTTGTAATAGCGAGGGGTTGAAAACCATGCAAGTGCCCATCCATCACGGAATGGATAAAAAATTTGTGCCTTTTTACACAATGCAGTATGACTCAGCCATAAAGGAAGATAAAATTGAGAATTTTACAAGTAAATGGATGCACCTTGATACCATACTCCTCAGAGAAATAAACCAGACTCTCATGTAAACATTATTTTGTCTCTCTAGTGTGAAAATCTGAAAGAGTACATAAGATCAAAAATGTGTAACAGATATTGTAAAATGTGAAGAAGATGTTCAAAAAGAAAGAGAAAACTGGGGAATGGGGAAAGACAAAATAAGGAAAGGAAAAACTACAGAAGATATGTATATACAATCATTATGCTACAAATTTCTTTTAGTTTTTTAAAACCAAAGATTTCAACTAGTATTGTATGGACAGTTATATGCATATATCTTGCCTTCTGAGTAACTAAAAATAACAACATGCAGTGTATCGACCATTGTTACTCTCCTATTATCTTGCTTTGAAATTTTGTTTAACTTCTTTGTCTTTAAGATAAATTTTAAAAATCAATGACACGGGAGTTGACGTTTGAACTTTTCTGGCTTGATACTTGGAGCAAAGGTAAAATGACAGTGACTTTACACAATGAAAAGGTGGTAACTAAAACGAAAAGAAGAAGAAAGAAAAAGGCAGATTATGGGACTAGCTGTCAAACAATACTATACCTTAGTTAAAATTTTAATCTTGGGCTGGGGAAATAGCTGAGCAGAATAAGTGTTTGTCTGGCAAGCTCAAATGCTTGTGCTTAATCCCCGGTACTGCAACAACAACAGTAAAAATGTTTTGTGTCTGACCTGCTTTGTGTTTGTGAATAAATATCTTAACTTTGTTAAGACTTACTTTCTTTACCTAAACTTTAATGATAATAATCATACTTGTCTTGTTATGAGAACTGATTAAGTAATCATTGCACAATGTCTAACACAGTGATTAGCATCTGATAGAGTCTCCAAAATGATAGTAGTTTGTTAAATAGATGACTAGGGGTGATATATATGTGTGCTCATTATCTCATTTTAAATTTTAAGCACAAATTTTTTATAATTTCACAAGTAAGCTTTCTTGATTATAGGGAATAAAGTTCAACTTGAGTTGAAAAGCCTGAGTAAAGATTCTCAATTGCAAGCCAGGCGTGGTGGTGCACGGCTGTAATTCCAGAACTCAGGAGGCTGAGGCAGGAGGATCGGTGCGAGTTCAAGACCCGCCTGGGCTACAAAAGTGAGCTCAAGGCCAGCCTGAACTGCATAGCAAGACCCTGTCTCAAAAAGACAAACAAACAAACAAAAAAAGATTCTCAATTACAAATAAATGGCATCAAACTTTCATTTTGCATTTAAGGAGTCCAGGCAGAAATATCATACTGGCATATATTATCTTTCAACAAGACATCAAGTGCTGAGTGTTTTTACTGCTATAGCTAAGGAAGCCAAAGTTTAGAGAGAATATTTTTTGGGCCAGCTAGTTTATTTGGAAAGGATATATAAAAATTCCTAAACTGAAAGCCTGATCTCTTAATATTATACAATTTTTAGGCATGGAATTAATACTTTTTACATTTATACAGTGCTCAAGAATTTACAAATTTCCTCTCTGTTAGGTTTTTATTTCATTTTATTTTGAGACAATCTCATGGTATAGTTACTTCTAGCAAACAAAGATAATCAACCTCTAAGTCAATTATTCAAGACAGTAAGGCATAGCGAAACTGAAGCCTGTTTAATGTAGCACAGCTGGGAAAGTAACATGTCTGAGCTCAGAATTCTAACGCTAATTATGGGGGTTGCATTCATTTGCCCATATTTCCCATAGCTGATGTCCTTTAGTATGAGGCATCCTACTCTGGGCCAAGCACCATGCAAATGGACCACATTCACAGGTGCTTCAAAGGCTGAGGTGGGGGGAATCATTGAAACTCAGGTGCTCACTACTAGCATGGGTAACAGAGTGAGGGGTGGCTGAAAAGAGAGGGAAAAGAAAATGAAAAAGAAAAAATATATACAGCCACTTTAGGATATCTTTTTTTTTTTTTTTTTAATGTGCACTCTTGTTTATAGCACTTTAGGATTTCTTTAACAGCCAGAAGCACAATCCTCAGATGCCTATACTAGAGCAAACAGTCTTCTCTAAGAAGCACCAACGAATCCAGTGTTGACTAAATGAGAATCTTGTTTGGCACAATTGAAATGCAAATTGTTCTAAAAATTCAAAGGATTGGTTCTGCACATTTTCTGTGTGTATAGTGAATATCACTTATCATACAAGGTTTCCAAAGTACCTTGAACCACAGTAGCATTTGGTAGCTATTGAAGGCAGCTGTCTGGAGTATGTTCCAAGATAGTTATTCAAAGTAGCCCAGAGTCTTTCCTGAATGACTTTATCATGTATTTATCAAGAAATTTATTCTGCTACTGGATGGGCTCTGTCTTTTCATCCTCTGAAGCCTCATGGGCAGGGAGGAGATGTTATAAAGAGTAGAAAAAAGCAGAAGACAGACTTTCTTCTTGATATCTTGCAAGCAAGGTATGAAGACAAGACTAGCAAAGGGCAAGAAGCTATAAATTTTGATCGTTTCATTGGCACTGTTTAATGTAGTCCCTTGGCTCATTTCCTTCCACAATTACATCATGACTTCTATCAATCACTGAAATCCTATTCTGTTTTTGTGTAGATGGTCTCAGATTTGGGACAGTAGCAGACAGGTGTGCTCCAAAGCAGCCTTCTTCCCTATCACCCTAATCGCCACGGGCAATTGCCATTCATGCTTTCCTTTTCCTCTGGCTACTAGAGGACATTCTGTTTCCATGTCCTATATATCCAGCAACACATACTGTCAAGGAACCCCCAGGAATTACTTATGAAAATATGCAGTTATGATTTCAGTAAGCTTACTATTGCTTAAAAGATTTTATTGCAAGTTATAATATGAAAGTCTCTCAGACATACATGTGTTATTTAGAAAATATTGAAAGCAAACATGTTGCATTCACCATCCCATTTTAAAACAATGAAACATGATTACTTGCTTAAAAGCTCTGCTTTCTGTGCCCAGTCCAGTCTCACTATAGAACTAGTCACTATCCTGAATTTTGTTTTAATAGTTTCTTTGCAAAAATATGGACTCCTGAGAAACAGACTGTAGTTTTGCTTATTGTCAAATTTTATATGAATAGAATCAGTATGTATACTCTTCTTTAGTTTACTTCTGTAACTCCAAAACTTTTGCTTTGCAAAGTCCGCCGTACAATACAATAGGTAATTGATTTTTACTACTTCCCATGATGTATTTATTTCATTGTGATCAGTGTTTGTTTTTTGTTTTGCTGTGATAAAAATGTTTCATTACATAGTTGTACATGTATCTTGGTATAAACAAAAGTTAATCTCTAGGACATATACATATGTTGGAGTCAAATATCTAGTCACAATATATACACATGCTTTGATTTAATAGGATACATTTAATTTTTCAGAGACATTTGAAAAATTAAGACCAAGTTAGACTTTAACTACTGAAAAAATGTTATTTCTTTCTTCTCTCCACCTTCGTTACCTTGGAAATGTTACCTTTTAACTTAGAAACTTTACCAATTAAATTGTGTAAATGCAAATATCGGTATAGAGCTCTAAAATTAATTTTGCAGTGATTCATGTAATTGGGCCCTTAAAAGGACATTTGTTTTTTATTTGGTAAAATTGTGATTCATATTCTTTTACCTATTCTTAATGGACTGGTCATCTTTTACTTTTTTTTCTCCATAGTGTTGTTTCACTATTCTGAACACTAACACCTCATCAATATCATGGACTACATAGACTATTTGCCAACAAAAGAGCACGGGTTCCTGGTTTTTTTTCTTGTCTTTTTCTTTTCTTTTCTTTTTTCTTTCCTTTTCTTTTCTTTCTTTATTTCACTTATGTATTTGGTACAGAGTCTTAATAAGCAGCTGGAACTTGTAGTGATTCTTTTACTTTCAGCCATCATGTGCCATCATGCCTGGACTTGGTCACCAAATTCAGCAGATCCTGTGGGCGAGGCCAGCGTGGCATACGGAACCGGGGGTCGAACCCTGGTTCCTACATTTGCCAAAACAGGCCCTTAGTCAGCTGAGTTATCTCACTGGACCTTACTATTTTGGTTGCTAAGAAATCAATGATTTTTCTGCTCTCACATAAAAGTGCCGTGCCTACAACGGCTGTTATTTTGATCTGCAACTCAATTTGTGTAGCCTTCTGTTTAGCAGGAACCCTCACCTGCACCAGTTTGCTTTACCGGTTCTGGTCTTCAGGAACAATGTAGGTCAACAACAGAGTATGGACTTTGGAACTGGTTTAGGTGAGGTCAGAACTGAAGCTACTATTAGTGGGTTATGTGTAAATTTGTCTGGGTTGAGGAAGTCACTGAAATCATTCCCTTTACTTATGAAAATTTATCACTACTATGTAGCTGTTGCTCATTGTTTTCTATGTCTTTTTTTTGTAGTTCAGCAAATACTTTTTCTTTACTTAGAAAATGCTCCTTTCCCTCCAAAGAGGGGTTGGCTTTGACAGTCATCTTCCATTTCTTTCCATTATCCATTTACATGCAAAAAGACAAAACCCACAGAGTTGTTGCTCTTTCATTGTTGCTCAGTAAGTTCAACTACATTCTTATTGGATATTTGTTGTGATGAGAAAAAAATAAACAAAAAATATGTAAAATTTCAAACCAAGATAATAGGCAGAGTAATAATAGTAACTGCTCAGATTATAAGATATAAGAATGGGAAATTGATCAAATGATGTAAGCACAAAATTTTCTTTTCAATGAACTGATAGAAATTAGTAGTATAGCTGTCTTAACTATTTTGTGTGCTTGTTTGCTTTGGACACTGAGGCCTAGTCCCACCTACACACAATGTACCAAATCTAGTCAGGTCATGTGAATATCATGTACTGCAAATATGTACAAAAATAAAAAGGAGGGCTGGAGAGATAGCTAACCAACATAAGCCTGGCAAGTGCAAGTTCCTGAGTTTAATCAACAGTAATGCAAAAAATATAAATAAATAAGAAAAGAAACCAAGATATGGATGATTGGGAAGGTTCAGAAAGGAAAGTGAATGAAAAAATACAAAGAATTAAGATATATTATATACATGTACCAACTTCCACAAAGGAAAGTAAATGTTAGGCACCATAAACATATACAAATAAAAAATTAGGGGACAAAATAAATAAAAAATCATTTAAATGAACTAGAAAAGCAAAAACAATCCAAACTGAAAGCTAATACATGGAACAAATTTATAAATGTCAGAGTATAAACTAATAAAATTCAGACAAAAACAATAATAAAATGAGCCAGTATATGAAAGAGCTGGTTCTGTAAAAGAATCAATAAAATAGATCAACCCACAGACAACTTATAAAAGGAGGAAAAAGCCTTATATAATTCCAGTTAGAAATGAAAAATGTGAAATCATAAGGTTCACTGCAGAAACCTAGAAGATTATTGTCAACAACAATGAGAAATTATACAATTAGGAGAATCTTAAAGGAATGGACACATAACAATGGTACATAGAAATTACCAAAGCTGAATCAAAAAGGCATAGGTGAAGAGCAAAGGGAGGACCAGCAGCTGTGGCAGCTAGCAAGCTCTCTTTCCTTCTTACATTTGTATGCAGACTGCCTGCCCCTGGAAAGATGTAGCACTCACAACCATAATTCCAGTATTATATCAAGAATTAATCACAAACTCTAGAAGCCTCCCCTTGACTGCATAAGGCTTTAGGGGATAGCTAGACAAAAACCGTAACAATGCGTCTTTCACTATGGGATTCCATCTTGTACTTTACTAGTGTCTCTGTCATTGTCTTGCCCACAGTTAGTGAAAGCCTATGTTCACATTGTTTATTTCTGTTTATGAATTAAGTACAATTCTTTATGTCTGGTATTTTTGTTACAATCTCTTGGGGTCTATTTCTTGGTAAATACATCTTGTATGTTTAAAAAGTTTTGGTCTGCTCTCAGTTGCAATTTTTATTTGTTAATTTTGTTTTCCCCATTTTGTGCCTTCTCTTTCTTTGAAACTACTATTACTTGACTACGGTTCTTTAGTTGATTAATTTTATATCATAATTCTACTTTGAATTATCTTTCCTAAGTTCTGACATATTTTCTTGACCTAATTTATATTATGTTTTCATTTTACAAAAATGCCAAAATGATCTTGACCAAATAATGACATTAACAATTGTTAACGTAATGTATGTCATTACTTGAAAGTAACTATTGATAGTATGAAACCTAGATAAACAAGATTTTCTTTTATAAAGAATAAACAGATAGGCCGGGTGTGGTGGCGCACGCCTGCAATCCCAGCACTTGGGAGGCTGAGGCAGGAGGATCAGTGTGAGTTCGAGACCAGCCCGGGCTACAAAAGTGAGTGCAAGGCCAGTGTGAACTGCCTAGTGAGACCCTGTCTCAAAAAGACAAAAAAAAAAAAAAAAGAATAAACAGATAAATAGCACGAAGTGTTTTTTGTTTAGTGGACTAAGAGAAATTAGTAGCATAAATGAAATAAATTAGAACTGTCTTAAAATAATTATGTTTACTCCATTTCTCTTTCATAGTATCTTGTTTTATTCTGGCATAAGTATATTATCATATCTTTGCTGAATATGTTGATAGAAATGTATCATTTATCTATTTTATAGCTACCTGGCTTGCTTTTATTAATTATTCCTAGTTGAAAATTTCCTATCAGAATTTGTAAATTACTACTTTATTAATTTCTGCCAGAAGTGATTATTGATGAGAAATATAATATCATGCTGATATATAAATTTTGTACATAACTGAATTTGTCTTGTACAGTAGAATCTACCTTTATCTCTGGAATTATGAAATTTTGCATAGCATACCCCACAGGGAGCATGTTAGTGTTTCAGTATGGATGTATATTTCTACTTTTGTGTGTAAATAATAATAATCCCTAAATTCCACAGTGTCTTTTATGAACAACACAATGTGTTAAATACCTTTTTTCAGGGACATATATCTCAGTCATTCCTAACATAAATTATATTATCATAAATTTAATTAGGAAGAAATGGAAAGAGATAAAGATAATAACCTGCCAAAGGTAAGAAAAGGAAGAAAAGCAAACTTTTCTGATTGTAAATCACATGCTTGTGATCAAGTTTATGGTAGGAAATCTCAGTTTGGAAGCTACCATTTTATCAGGATAGCTTTGCAGAACCTTGCAGCTTAATTCATGTTGTCTTAAAGCTGATACCTTGGTAAGTGGTGGTGGTGGAAGGAAATAATTAAATTTGATGCAGATGTTGATGAACCATGCTTTACTGGGTAAAAATTTGAAATGATGGATTTTGTATTTTAAAAGATTGTATTGAAACACTGAAATCTCTAAGGTCCCCTAATTCTCACTGTGGAAATGAGAGTAATATGAACAGAGAAGACTCTTGTCTTGCTTCTTGAGAGAGCTCTTTATGGCTGCTAAGAAAGAATACACCAGCCATGCAACAGTCAAATTAAGAAAATTCCTGATATTTATTGAGACTTTTTTCAAGGGAGCTGTTATATGTGGATGAATTAATCTGAGGAAGACAATTTTGTTGGATGCTAAGGATCCTGTAGAGCGGGGAGCCAGGAAAAAGATTGGAAAGCAACTTTAGGCTTGTGTGATGTGTTTTTGATAAACTGTCATCCAGCTGGAGTGATTGACCTTCCAGAGCAAAGTATTTTCAACATAAGTAAAAATTATGAGAGAGTTAATGGCCCTGTTTTAGAATAACCTTCTAAATTATCCAAAATAAACATTTACATGAAGGCACGTAACTCTGAGTAATTGACGTCTGTCTGGATAGCTCAGCAACTTAATGAGACAGGATGTAGAAGGGGTGCCCTGAGTCACTGGAGAACACAGGCGGCTGACTGAAGTATAGAACCTCAGCTTGCCAGTGTTTTGGGTGATAGCTGTAACACTTAGGTATATCATTATTGAGTTCCTGTTTAAAGGCATCTGGCTCTAGACAAGGTTTCATGAACTTATACTATAGATACAAATGCACCTTTAAGTCATTTATGACAACTTTATATCTCGATGAGCGTATCTTTTGAAAGCATAATGCTCTCCAGCACATTATAGTTAAATTAAGGGCTACACTTTGCATAAAAAACTGGAATCATTTAGAAGATGATTTTTTTTTTTGTATAAGCTCCTTTTTTGTAGGCCATTTCTATGCCTGTTTTTTTTTTGGGGGGGGGTAGGGAGGTGGTCCAGGGTCTCACTAGGCAGCTCAGACTTCCAGTGATCCTCCTGTTTTCAGCCTCCCCAGTGCTGGGTTTACAGGCATGCACTAGCTTAGCATGCCCAGGGATGGGGCTGGCCCAACATGTGGTGTCCCATAACAAACCCTGGTCCCTGTGCTTGACTAAAGAAGCGCTTAGTCTGCTGAGCTATCTCACTGGCCCTTTATGCCTTTTAAATTATTCTTGGCTACTGTGAAAGGAAAAAAAAATGTTCAAAGGGAAGGAAAACTTGGGTTGAGGAAAAGGAGAAAAAGAAGGAAGGGGAAAAGAAGTATACATATATGTACATAGGGTAGCTAGGATACACTCAGCGTGAAAAGCCTGTTGGAGGATCTTAGGACCATCGTCTACTTCATCCTGTATATATAAGTGCATAGTTTTGCTCCTGCCATGTTTCCTATCTTTTCTTCATTGTTTAACCCCTAAGTTCTTGATTTCCATTCAGTTGTGTTACGCCTTTCCATTTTTATATCTTCTTTTGAATTCTTATACTAGCGAGACAATATGATATTTACACATGTAGGTCTGGTTTATTTCACTTATGAGTATATCTTCAAGATACATCCACTTATAAATGAGGTCTTCCAGTTTCTCATTCAGTATAGCTGAGTAGTATGTCATTGTATAAAAGTACCACATGCTTTTCAACCATTCTTCAGATGATGGGCATTTTGGTTGTTTCCAAGATTTGGCTAACACAAATTGTGCTGCTATAAACATAGGTGCACAGATATCACTATGGTATGACATTTTCAGTTCCTCTAGGAAAATTCTGAGGAGGAGGATAGCTGGATTGAATGGGATTTCCAGTTCTAGTTTTTAAAGCAGTCCCCACACTGCTTCTCATAATGGTTGCTCCAGTCTGCATTCCCACCAGCAGTGGAGAAGGGCTCCTTCTTCCCCACAGCCTCTCCAACGTTTGTTAATGGTTGATCTCTTTATGATAGCCATTTTTTTTTCTGAGGTTTGATGTTATCTAAGTGTTGTATTGATTTGCATTTCACGGATGACTAGCGATGTGGAGTATTTCTTCAGGTCTTTATAGGCCTTGTTAATTTCTTCTTGTGAGAAGTGGTGTGTTCATGTCAGATGCCCATTTCCGGATTGGGTCTTTGAATTTTGGGACCCTAATGATTTTTCATTCTTTATAAATTTTAGATAGAAGACCTTTGTCTGAATACGTATTAGTTAAATTTTTTTCAAAATTTGTGGGTTGTGTCTTTGCTCTGTTGGTAACTTCTTTTGAGATGCAAAAACTTCTCAGCAAGACGAAGTCCCATTTGTTGATTCTTTCAAGTGTTAAACATACATTTTGATTTTGGTACATGAACTGCTTGTCTGCCCCAATATCTTCAAGATATCCTCCCACTTTCTCTTCCAGGAGATTTGGTGTTTCTCTTTTAATAATTGGATCTTTAATCCATGGATAATTCTATTGCTGAATTCTGATGGTCTATTAAAATGAGCAGTAAATGCTTAAAGATTTTTCTCTCTTCCTTTTAATTTTTTAATAATTTGTTTGCCAATCTTACAGGCTTGTACCTGGTAGTCTGAATAGATAAATATGAAGATAACCTTATACAACATAACAACCGTTGTTTAATTTCTATCACTTTGTTTGGTGAAAATCTGTATCATTTCTACTGAGTTTTTTTTTTTTTTCTATTTTTTGTGTTTTCTTTCAAAATAAAAAAAAAAACAAATTAAAAAATCATCCTGTGACATATATCCAAGCTTTCAATATTTTCATACTGATCTCGATCTTTATCAAGGAAAATATTTTAATATGTCACCAGTAATAATTACTGAGTTAATATTATATCATGTGTCTACCCAGTATTATTCCTAATTCCTAATTAGGATACTATATAGTAAAAGGTTCCATGG
>PVJA010056297.1:0-10853 GCA_004027025.1 Myocastor coypus
GGAAGGTAGGAGGAAGAAGCGGGGGAAGGAAAGAGGGGGAGAGAGGAGTGGAAGGGGGGAGGGAGAGGTGTGTTAGTGCATGTGGTGTTGGAGGGCAGGTCAAAGTTAAAGCAGCAAAGTGGATTTCAAATAAATGTTGAGGCTTGGTACCTAGTGCTGCTTCTGTGCAGGGCTTTGTGGGTCAGCAGTCGCAGGGCATAGCGGGGTCCCCGTAGCCTGGTTTTATGGAGGCTGCTCTGTATCATGGTGATCATTCACAGCAAATATTTTTGCTAGGAAATCTGAAGAACATGCACTCTTAGAAATATAGCTTTTCCCTACTGGTGAAAAAAAAAAAAATTCACCATATATATATATATGGTGAATACTTTTTAAAAGTCGATTTAACGTGTGTAGTGCTAAGGTGAGATGGAAAATGTCCCGTAATCTGTGGAGAATTTGTTAATACCTTTTCTTTATGAAGTCGGTAGTTTTCAACAGTCCCAAACGAAACAACTATACATTGGACTTCAAAAAAAAGCATTTGTCAAAAACCGTTGTCTTTGTTATCAGTGACTCAGAAGCTCATTGCTCAGCTTTTAAAAGCACTAATTGAATCATTTTTAAAAGCTGAACTAGGGATGGTTCTCAAAATGAGATAAATTGAGGCTCGTCGTGAAGTTTCTGTCGTTGCCGCGGTGCCTTTTGGGAGGGAACGTGATTCGGCCACTGGGCCTGCTCTCTCTCCCGTCTCTCTTGCGCTGTGGGATGAGCTCCCTTAAAAGAGATCTTCCTCAGCTCATCAGGCTGAAAATGTGCTTTCCTGCACCACCCTCAGTACTCTTCTCACTTCTTGAAGAGCGTTCAGTTTGGAATGAAATTCATGAAAACTCAGTAGCAAAGTTTTATAGCTCTTTCACAATGAGTCCCTCTCTGCGTTTGCCACAGAACCAAAAATGGTCATCATTGCACCAAGCTGGAAAGAGGGGCCAATTTAGACCAGAAAGTAAATAACTAGCTCTCCATCTTTGCATGCAAGGAAGTAAAGATGGCATTTTGTGGCTCCTGGTTTCCGGGAGCAACAGAGGTGACACAATGCATGGTGAACATTATCTTGTGAGGTCTCGGAACACCATGTGTGAGTGCGGATCAGAGCTTGGGAGCTAAGATGGAACTCATATGCACTCTTGCAAACCATTGCCATAGCAACATCCTTAAAATTTCCAAGAGCTGTCTCCCTCAAGTTTGCGCCTGCAGTTAGCTTATTGTGAAACAAAGAGTAGGCTTTCCATGGGGAAAATGCTTTGGAATGACTGGGTGTGCGTTTTGAAATGAAGTGGAATTTAAAAGTTGAAAATCAGAATAGAAGATTCGAGAAAAAGTGTATTTGCATCCTTCATGCCCCGTTAGCCTTTCCCCCTCTTGCAGCACAGTGTCTAGCCGGGCACAGGTGGGGCATCTGCCTGTGGTAGCTGCCATGATAGGGGGCTGCACCCGCTTTAATGAGAAACATGTTGCCTCTTAGCAAACTGGATGCCTTGCAAAGGAACAATGAGGGTGATAGCCAAGCTTTATTTGGTGCTCATTATGTACTAGAAACAAGGTTAAGTATGCCATCCATTAAGGCTTTCTTAATTCTTACAACTGCACTCCAGTGACTGGCACTAGAACCCTCCCGTTTTACAAGTGAGAATTTAAATAAATCACCCTAGAGCCCAGGTTTAAACTTGCATGTGCTTGACTCTAGTGACCCTCAGCCAAATCATTAGAGACCAGCAGCACGAGATCTCCAAATGGGTAACCAAGCTTTGAAATCTGTGAAGCAAATTGCTGGTACTACAAAGTCAGAAAAGAAGCTGCTGTGGGCTACATCCCAGCCTCTGCTGGGGGGGACGGGGACATTGGCTGATTCATCACCCAATGGGGCCAGACCCAGGTGGCCCCACCTCCCTGCCTCCATTTACCTATGAGACTAAGGCAGTATCCCTCCCGTTCTCAGTCTGCAAGGTGGGCATGGCAGTGAGCCGTGAATTATGCTGCTCTTTCTTTGCTATCTACTTCCTAGCAGACTCCCTAGGGCACAAAAGGGGGCATGACCTTTCTGTGACTAATTTTACAAAATGGAAATCGATATATTTGGAATATTGATTCAGTGAAGTTTTTTGGACTCACTATACTCAGTTATTTGGAAATTATCGTAGTGACATATTAATACATATGTCACCTACAAATACAAGAAGGTGGCTGTGTGCTTGAAGAACTTCTCAGTTCCAATAAACTAGCAGGTTTCTGTACTTTAAGCTGTGAGTTCTTACTGAGTGCTACATAATCCTAGGCTTTGTGTCTTGAGAACCTCTCTGACACTCTTTCTGTTGCACTGATTTTATGAATTCTGGAGGTGAAGAATTTCAATTGTCAGAACTTCCACCATATGGCTGATACCTAGGAGCAAATCAGAGGGGGAGGTAGATTGACTGATTGGTTGATTTTTCTTTTCTTTTTTTTGTGGGACCAGGGTTTGAACTCACACGACCTTGTACTTGCCACGCAGGCACTTGTGCCATGGAGTTATCTCCCCAGCCCCTTCACTATCTTTTAAGTGTATTTGGTTGTTACAGTTCCACTATGCAGGTCAGACTCCTAGTGATCCTCCTGTTTTCAGTCTCCCAGGTGCTGGGATTCTAGGTGTGTACCATGACACCCAGACTCGGGCCAGCCCAGCATATCCAGGTGTGGGCCTGACACTGCATGTGGTGCCAAGGATTGAACCATGGTCCTTGTGCTTGCCTACGCAGTTGCTTCGTCTTCTGAGCTAACTCACTGGCTCCAGCAGAGGTAGATATATAAATCTTGAAAAAAATAGAACAGCTAGGGGGAGCTTGCCTAGACGAAAATGTGAAGAGCAGGCTGGGCAACACATGGAACAGAGACAGGGACACGTTTTGGAACCTGGACTCAGTGTGTCATTGTTGACACTGCGCTCTTAGCAACATGGCCCCACCAACAAACAAAGTCATCTCTGCACTTCTAGAGGACTGTCATTCTCTATGTCCCAAAGTTCTCCTGGTGACAAGTGGCTTCTTTACTGGGCATAGGTTTGTGACCTCAACCAGCGGGCAGCCTGGTAGTGACATAGAATGGCAAAGGGCAGGGGGGTAGGTGACAGAGGTCTATATGGCAGAGACAGCGCAGCAAGTCGTGGGAGCAGCAGAACCACGTTGGACCCATTGTAAGTCCAAGGTTTGGGAGAGCAAGAGCTGACCAAGGACGGCAGTTGGTCCATGGACGGCCCGAGAGTTTTACTCATGGTTTTCACTTATTAGGACTTCATTAGAAACCAAAAAGTATGGGTCAAAGAAGAGGTCCTTAGGTAATGGAGTAACTAGATAAAACGCTCAACATGTCTGCGAGAGGAGTCCAGTCACAGGAGGCGCGGCATGCTCTCTGGAGCAGCGCCCAGGGCTTCTCGGGAGGTGTCCCTTACACCCAGCCCCCGCATGGGTGTCCCAGCCTGACAGCCACCGGTGGTGTCAGTGGGTGTCACTGTCCACCATTTCGCAGAAGTCATCCCTAAGATTGCAAGTAAAATTGGGGCACTGTTGAAAAAGGCAAAGCATGCAGTAGAAATTTAGACAATGTTGCTGTTTTCACGTTGGCCATGACCCCACACGACACTGGGAGTGGCAAAGGGAGTGAGATGTCCCCATGGATGGACACCTGGGAGGTCAGGATTGACCCCTGAGTCCCATGGCAAGCAGGGCTTTATTTGACAAGGCTCATCTGACTCACACCTGACCACCGCAATGTAGGCGTTTCCTGTCCTTAGCTGCAAGAGAACTGAACAGAGAGTGCGCAAAGCCTCCAGATACGATGGATTCTTGATAGTGCTCAGGCCCATGGATGCCTGCTTCTACCACTCAGCTAGGGAAGGAAGCTCTTTGTGCTTTCTAAACATTGATAATGTGTGGCTCCGGGAGGTGCTTTAAAAATTGTTCTCATGTCCAGCACACAATTTGCTGTTTATAGAAGGTTTAAGTAGGGCCACGCGAATTTGTTAGGAAATTGTACTTTCCGTGAAGAAGACATCTGGACCTAGGGATCTAGGGAGGCCAGTGTGACAAAGAAACTCTTCTTTATCCATGGCCAGGAGAATGCGTGCAGGACCATTCATGTGGAGCGCCAGCTGTGACTCTGCGACAAGCGTTTCATAAGGTCTTTCATGTGCCAGCTGCCGTGCTGCACGGTACCCCCATGTAGCCTTAGCTACTTCTGCCAAAAGGTAAAAATAAGTTCACTCTCACACAGAAAGAAATGCAGAGAAGAAGAAATCTAGAGATGTTACAAGAAGAAATCGAGAAGAGACTGGCCCAGGGTGGTGCAGCTAGTGAGGGCTGAGCCTCTAGCCCCGGCGCCCAGACTCCTCCTGTGCTCGTGGACAGAGCGCAGGACCTGCCTTCTGCGCTCGCCGCGGGGAGATGCATACACCGCACTCCCGCTGCACGTCCACCAGCACAGCGCCCCCTCTTAGCAGTGAGCTTCGAGAAGTGTGCAGAGCCGTCCAGGCCCCGTCCACAGACACCATACCCATGCATACAGGCCGCGTCGTCTTGCGGGAATGCAGGCGGTGAAGGAAGGTAAACTGCAAAACCGTGGCGTCAGTTGCCACGGCTCCGAATATCTCTTAATTAAATTAATTCAGATCACAGCCAAAGATACAGAGCTCTATCCTAGGGCCTCGGAGTATCGTAGCGGAACAAAGCCGACTGTTTCACACTGCAGTTTCTTCATGCAGAAACATTTGCAAATGGTTGTAACTTACGGGGTCACGTGAGAGGAGGACTTACGATGTGTGCGAGCGGCCTACTGGGTAGAGTCCAGAAGCGCTTCGTTGGGCTTGTCTTGCTACATACAATGTTCTTTCCCCTCGAGATGGCCTGGCTGGCAGTTGGGCCACCCGAAGCAAACGAGGAAGGCTGAATAAAATGAAAGCAAGACGAAAGAAGGTGAGAATTAATACCACTTATCGATCAAAAAAATGGAAGAGCACCTACTGCTTAAAGCGGGGTAGCAGTCGCGTTTTCCAAAGGCGTTTCCGTGGCCACGCACCTCCTTGCTCTTCACATCTGTTATTCTTTTCCTTTAGCTGCAGATCAGTACCAGAGACCACAGGACAGTTCTTGCGCTGCAAGCCGTGCTCCGTGGGAAATAGTTTCCCAAAATTTTTCAGTGCACTTTTTTTATTTAGTATGCTAAAGTGGTTTGTAGTGATTATTTGCATTAGTAGACCACTTATGTTTTCTTGAGTATTCCTGAATTGTTGGCAAATATTTGTCTGCCAATGGGGATCACTGTACCAGGCGCAGGGATTAAACTTTTGAACGTATAGTTTTGGCTGTTAAACTGCAATACCTATAGAATTCATTGAAGTTCTTTCAAGTGACAGAACTTGAGCGGCACACCCCACCACAACAGAGTATACACTGAGTCAGAAAGTTACATTTGGGGCTGGGGACAGCTCCGCAGTTTAAGTGCCTGCCCAACAAGTATAAGGTCCTCAGTTCAGTCCCCATGTCACATCCTGTGCTGGCCCCAGAACCCGGCATGTTGGCACACACCTGTAATTCCAGCACTAAGGAGGCTGAGACAGGAGGATCATTATGAGCCTCAACTATGTATCGAGACCCTGTATCAAGAAAAAGAAAGAAAAATTTTACTTTTCCTGCATAATGGTTTATTAATCAATCATATTCAAGCAATGATTATGAGTGGAGGAACAAATTAATGAATGAGTGAATTTGTGGCAGAATGGGTGGAGATAAATTTTGTAAGTGTATTTTGCTCTGCACCTAGATCCTGAGTGTGGTGGCTGACCACCTCCTGGCTCTATCTTCATGCAGTTTATTTGGGGAAGAAGGTAAAAGTTACATCTTATGGTTGAATTTTGAAGGCAAGCATTATAAAAGCATAATTTCTGCAATTTAATAGAAGTGATTACAAGTTCTTTGCGGTGAAATTTGCAGGAAACAGGAAGAATGGAGGAATGTTAAATAAGAAAAGAAATCCAGAATTGGAAAAAATAAAAGTCAACTACTTTTTCTCAGTCCTTTCTACAAAGGAACCTTTGTCCTTCTGCTTTCCCGAAAGGAAAGGAAGGCTTCCTAGAGGTAGGCAGAGCACTCGCAGCAGGCATCCTCAGCGCCGCTTTCCCTCCGAATTTCAGTCATTCTCTTTCAGCTAAAGATAGAGTCACCTCTTTCTGTTCTCTTCCATGAATTTCCTGCCACGGAGTATGATGTGGGCACCAGTTATAAAGTTTTGCTGTCGCTTCTAGAGCTGTTAGAAAGAAGATTAAAAATTTTGCCGCAATCTGCCTTTTACCCTTAGGAGTTGCATTCCTAGAAAATCCTCCATGCTTGCTCACACTGACATTGAAATTGAATGAATTGTTATAAAGGAACATTTCTGAGGCCGAATGACCATCACACACTAGGCTTTTTAAAGACAATCTTGTAGCAAACTCATGCATCTAAATAATATTTCCATATTTAATTTCAAGACATTTGACTTAAAGCCAAATATACTCCCTCTTAACTGTACTCATTCTACTTCCACAATGATTTGCTCCCAGAAATGATTTCGGAAATGCAGGTACATATGGAATATAAGCCTCGATTTTGAGTGGCCACAGCATTCCGGTTCAAGTCTCTGGTACTGGGGATATGAAACCCCAGACAGTTGTGTCCTGTAGAAATATCTGGGGGAAAACATATGGAAGTCATTCCCAAATTTTTCAGTTTCAAGATAATTGCAGAAAGCAATACTCCATCCCAACACACTAAGGAAATATTGCTCATTGCCTTGTAAGTGTTGATTAGCACATTGTGAGTCCGTATGGAAGACACAACTTAGCGGCGCTGTGCTACAGTGCTGGCAGTGCATCTCTCTCTCTCTCTCTCTCTCTCTCTCTCTCTCTCTCTCTCTCTCTGTCTTTCTGTCTCTTTGTCTCACTCTCTCCCTTTGCTCCTTTATCCCCTCTGTCCCTCCCTGCCTCCTTTAATTAGAAATGTCACTAAGTGATTTAGCTTTTTCTTGTCTTTTCATTTAAATGCTATAGATAAACTAGATCATGAAACAAATAAACTCTGGTGCAGAGATACGCATTACGACATGTAATGAATGAAGTGAACCTGGAACTTGTGTATTCCTGGGACTGTGAGCTCGGCTTTGCAGAAAGCATAACTGAAAACAACAGTTGTAGTAGCTGGGCTGGCACTGTGCGTCCTATAGGTTACCGCTGGAAATTACCTATGTGCCCTACGTAAGCAGTGACGGTGATGTTTCCTGGAGCGAAAGCAAGCAGCCTCGGAAGAGCAGCATTTCCATGATGTGGCAGTAGAAGGGACAGATACATGTTCCATTCATGTGAGAAGACAAAGAGATTACAGGAAATGAAAATGAAGTGTACTCAGTTAAGTATTGTCATGGCTACCCGCTTTCAACACTCCCTACGACATTATGTTGTTACGCAAGAAGCAAAAATAGCTTCTTACTGGTTATAGCAATAGAATAAGCACTGCACTTTGAGTGCATCCATACATTTGAAAATATTTTCACATTTCATACTTTATTCCCATGGCCTCCCTATGAGATGGGGAACTTATAATTCATATATACAAATGATTATATATAAAATATAAAATATAATTTAGAACACAGAAATTGCCCAAGACAATGCATATTTCTTATGAGAACCGGGCTGAGACTTGAGTTCTGAGCAGATATCTGTTTTTCACTATTGATCCACTCACTAGAAATTCAACTGAGATGCTTTGGCAGTATCTTCCAAATATAAAGTAATAGCCAGGGAGATAGCTCCGCAGCTATCTGCCTGCCTGGCAAGTGCAAGTTCATGAGTTTGAACCCAGACACGGAAAAAAAAAAATAAAAAAATAAAAAATAATATATATATATATATATATATATATATATATATATATAAAGTAATAAGCCAAAATATGCACCATAAGGAATGAAGTTGAACTATATATCAGCTTAGATTTCCAATTTAATTAGAACCAGCAGTTATTGGATTCTCTTAGTAAGTACCAAAATAATATTTTAATATATGACATAGATATAGTTTACTCTCAATCACTGCTTTACCTATTACATAGCAACTATATATTATATAGCAATTATACATTATATAGCAATCACTGTATATCCATAGTGACATTGCTCAGGTATTGGGTTATTCTGGAGAATCTTGTACGTATTCAACTCATGCATCAAAGCAGAATCAGAAAAATGAGTTTCCTGTTGAGTCGACTACGGCGCTTCCAGCCACATCCCTATTTCTTGCTGTTCCATCTCCAAGAATCTTGCATAGTGCCAGGTTAAAGGTCGACAAGAATCCTTGGGCAGTGTTAATATTCTGAGCTGGCTCCTTCTGTCTTCAGATGCGCTTTCGATTTTGAACTGCAAATTATAGAACTGTCAGGGAAAATGAACCTTCCTGGATCCTAAACTCATGTCTCCGTTGTTTCTGGAAAAAACATACCATTCTTACTGAAAGTGCTCACTTCTGCTGGTTTATTCCTAAGATGGATGGAAGGATACTCTACAAAGCCTTAGTGATGACGGGGCAGCAGCGACAAAGATGAGTGTCTCCCCAGTGCTGATTCTGTGAACACAGTCAGTGAGAGCGTTAAGACAAGCACATTAAAGTGGGCTGGACACTGAGAGAGAGCTTAGCAGGAAACAGGAAGTTCACTGGTGCTGATTTTATAGCCAGCCTGTACTTGTCAATATTGCAGGAATATAGAAGACAGGAAAATATTAAGTAACTTATGATTTCTTTTTGTCTTTAACAATTTAGATAGGGGTTTATGTTCAATATGGTATGCAAGGTCTTTAAAAAATAATTTAGGAGCCGGGCATGGTGGTGCATGCCTATAATCCCAGCACTTGGGTGGCTGAGGTAGGAGGATCGGTGCAGGTTCAAGATCAGCCTGGGATACAAAAGTGAGCTCAAGGCCAGCCTGAACTGCACAGTGGGACCCTGTCTCAAAAAGACAATAGTAATAATAATAATAATAATAATAATAATAATAATAATATAATGTAGAAAAGATTGACAGTACTAAAAACAGTCAAGATTTCCTTTACTAAAATTACTGTTTGTATCAAACTATGGGCTTTCTATGCTTGAACATTTAAAATGGGCGCTCTAGCATTCATTTTTCTCTCCAGAACGTTCCTTGCTGGGCCTGCCGCCAGATCCAACAGAGCAAGCGCTGTGTATGTGACTCCTCCGTGGAGCGTCTGCTCTTCCTCATGACTTTCATGGCATCGTATCTGAAAGTCAGTGCCTACTCCTCTTCTGGTACATGTTCACTTACTTTAAATATATCATGTATCTTTGTAAACCGCATGAAACCTTTAGAGAACAGGATGACTCTGGATGGGTTGGATGGACAGGCGTTTGCATGGATGACAGAAGTCATCGAGGTTGAGCGGCCCTCGCGCTCTGCAGAAGCTCTGAGCGACCACGCCTATTGCCCTTAGCTAGCAGTGCGCCTACAGTTTTCAAAACCATTTAATTTTCTAACATCCCAATAAGACAAAACAAAGAGCTTGGGCTAGTGACCAGTGAGGTGTGACTTCATGAAACAAGCCATGCTACTGGCTGGCTAAAACAGGACTCCGTCTGCTCATGCGTTCCATGCCAGCAAAGAAAGCCTGGAGTTTGGAAATGCGCCCTTCAGTGGACACTGTCCATCACTGGCAGGTTGCAATCATAAGGTCTCTCTTGGTCTTGTTACCAGGAAGGGCTTTAGGCTCTGCCCGTGTGACTAACAAGTCCGCTTGGTCACCAGAGCTGGACTGCAGACTCATTGTGATGCCAGGGGAAGCCTGGATTCACATTTGGAAACATCTGTCTCTATGTTGGAGATGGGCAGAATCATTTCAGAAAGAGCCACGTCCAAAAGCAACACAAAAGGAGGGGAGCACGCGTGATCAGCCTCCTATTCTTCTGTTGATCCACCTGCTCTCAGGGCCTCTGTTCCACCGGCAGCAGTGCTTGGAGGTTTATGCGCTGGCGTTCTCATTAGCGGGAATCCAGGTAAAGAGCATATCCTAGTGCCTTTCTGCAAGTTTAAACTTCACTGGAGCTTTTTCTTTGCACTGCTGCTTCTGCTTGCCTTCGCTACAAATGAAATGCAGTATGAGCACAGAGACCATCAGCAGCAGCCTGAAGAACTAGCACAGGAGACCTGCTGGCTTCTTTAAAAACAAACGCAGCTCCAAGTTTCTTGACACGTTTCTCTTTTGAAGCTTCACCATTTCGCATAAATTAGCGAAAACAATGCTCTTCTTCGACTAGGCAGGAAGCCAGGCTTCCTTCTTCTCCCTGTCATTTTCATGAAATTCATTTCTCTCCAACATTATCTCCATAGTGTTTCTATTTTTTTTTTCCCTTTGGGTTTTGCCTCTGAGAATAGCCAGCATCAGATATACATACAAATAAATGTTACAGTGAGGGAGGCTCATGATCCCTTTACCACAGTGAGGCTGCTCTCCTTGGATCCAGCTCAGCTGTTCTGAAATCGTTGCATACATTTTCACTCCAGATGAGCAAATCGTAGAGGAAACTGGATGCCTTTCAAGTCTGTCTTTCTTCCAAGCAGACGGCTGACTTCTGGTCACTTTTTGTAATAGCCTGGGGCATCTGTTGGGAAAGAACTTTAAGGAAATGTAAAAGCTGACTGGATTCGGGGATATTTAAGCTTTGCCCTAAATATTTATGGATGGCAGTGCCCACATATTCAAACTGGGTCAAGGAAAACACAGGTTTGTTTTTTTTTTTTTTT
>PVJA010056298.1:0-10853 GCA_004027025.1 Myocastor coypus
TTAGTGTTTGCTTTTCTAAGCCTCCAGATAGTCTGTTGCCTGCTCTCTTCTTTCTCTTTCTTTCTTTCTTGCTTTCTGTCTGTCTGTCTTTCCTTCTTTCTTTATACCAGAGATTGAACCCAAGACCTTATGCTTGGCAGGCAGGCACCGCTCTCAGTACCTATATCCCCCTTCCTGCTGTTGTCACCTGTACTGTTTCCATGTCTCCTGGTTACTGCTCTTACAAGTTTCTATTTATCAAGTACCCTAAGTACTTTACACTAAGCACTACACTTCAGTTATTTCATTTAATCCTATAAGAACCCTATAAAGCAGATTTTAGAAACCCAATTCATATTTTTATAAAACTTCATCAAAGAAAGGCTACATAAAGTAAAATCAGCAGCTGATGAGAGTTGGCACCAGGACCCCTGTACTTCCTGGCACAGCTATGAGGTCTACTCCACAAACTAGTAGAAGTTGTGCCTCCTCTACTGAGATGTAAGACATGGTTGTGAGATTTATTGCTTGTAGATCAGCAAGCCAATGAGAGTCATCAACATCTAAGAACCCTGATGCTCCGGAGTTCTGTGATCCCAAGTTAAATATTTTTCTGGGAGTCGGTACTCCAGTCACACCTGCAACCATGATAATAGCATCAATATACTACTTTCAGTTGACAGTGAAGAAAATTACATTTTAAACTATTTACAAATAGAAGATACTTAAAATTTTTAGCATGCTTATCAAACAATCTTCTTGTGATGTGTTATTGAATATATGTGTGTGTGTGTGTGTGCGTGTGCGTGTGCGTGTGTGTGTGTGTGTGTGTGTGTGTGTGTGTGTGTCTATTTTCTATTCACTCAATATTTTGGGGGCACCAATTTAAGTAGCAGACATCTAGGGGAAAAAAAGAATAGAAATCAACCCCTACCCTAAAGCAGTGCATGGAAATACAGAACTGTACTTAAAGTGTAGTAACTTTCACTGTTTAAAGTGTCTGAGCCAGGCACAGTGGTGCACACCTGTAACCCTGAGCTCCAGGAGGAATGGCACTACTTTGAGCCTAGTGTGGGCAACTTAGGGACTTGGTAAAAACCTGTCTCAATGTTGTAATTTTTTAAAGATGGTTTGGGATGTAGCTCAGTGTAAAGGTCCTGGGTTAGATCCTCAGTATCACAAATAACAACAATAATAATAATAATTAATAATAATAATAATAATAATAAATGAATAAATTGATAAAGAGCCTGGTCACAAGAACATACCTAATGCTCCACAAGTATATGGACATCCACTCATCACACTGGTTAGACCTGCTAGAGTAATTTCAGATTCCATTTTAGTGAAATTTGTCTAGTTAGCTTTTCTCTATACAAATCCCTTGGGCTGCTACTCCTATAGACAACTAAGCTAGATAAAAGTTAATATGCAGTCAGAGAGGAACTGGGCCCTCGAAGAAGGCAGTGCAAAACATAAAAAGGCATCAGGATTATGGCGGGAGGTAGATGTGAAGAGAGCACACCTCAGGATGGAGATATGACAGCCAGTCCTGTGACATACACGGCGCGGAGAGACTATACTGGAGCAAGCACCGCCTGGTGTCTGGAGACTCCTCAGACACAGGCAGGCACCAGAACATAGGGGCCTCCCTTTCCAAAAATTCCCTTGCTCTTCTGAAGTTCCCTTGCAGTGTGACTCATTTCCCTATAGGATCGGTGTCAGTTAAGTGGCTCTACTTTTAATACTATACATTGATTGTAATTTGACCCACACTCTATCCAGGTTGTGATTTAGCTGGATAAATTAATTACTCCTGACAGCCTTGCCAGCCACCCACTCAGGACTCCTCCTGGAAATCTAGGAGCTGCTATTCTTCTCTCTATTTCAAAAAAAAAGAAAAAGAAAAAGAACCTGGACTAACTTCCTTCCTTGATTCACAACACTATTCCTCAGTGTGAGGCCGTGAGCTCGGCACATCTGAGACGTGACAGGCAGGACCAAGTTACATTTTTCCAAATCACAGCGAATATGATCCACACTGCTTGGGTTTGTTCTGGCTTGGGCACTGTCTGAATGCGTAACCTGAGGCAAGTTTTAACCTTTCCTGGACTCACAAGGAGAATCGTGAAAATACCTATCTAAAACATAGTCAACAGTTAATGCAAAGCTGGGCGTGGTGGCTCACGCCTGTAATCCCAGCACTCAGGAGGCTGAGGCAGGAGGATTGGTGAGAGTTCGAGACCAGCCTGGGCTACAAAAGTGAGCTCAGGAACAGCCTCAACTGCATAGTAAGACCCTGTCTCAAAAAGACAAGAAAAAAAAAAAAAAACAGTTAATGCAGAAGAAAAAGGTTCCGATTTTTCCTGGAGGACAACAAGTACTCAAAATATTTATTCACTGAATTCTTAATAAAAACTAGGAGACTGACTCTGTGAAGAGACCAAGGAAAAGACTTCCTTAAAGTTAAAATCTGAGCAAGTCCTTGAAGGGCTGTTTGAGGACACAGTGACGGATGAATAGGAACAGTTACTTAGGAGAGAAAGGTAACCAAGAACAAAGGCCAGAGCTCCTGGTTTCCTTTCTTAACTGTGAAATGTTATGTACATACCCCTGTTCTCCACAAGGGATGTGAACATTACACACTGGGAACACGTCCCCCCAAAAGGGGGAGGGGATTGAAGAATGGGTGCAGGAGAGAAAGGGAAAACAAAAGGGGGAGGGTGAAGAAGGAATCAACCAGTCACCAAGTCCACATAAGAATGTGACATGATGTTGTATATCCATATACTACCAAACTAAAATAATAAAAAATATTAAAAATCTCAGATTTTGACTACTACCAACCCTTCTGAACCCTGTATTCGGGTATCCTCGAAGCCATCTCATTAGTACCCCAAAGCAAGACCATTAAGCTTCCCAATGTGCATTTCTGTTTGCGATTTTAATTCTTGTCAGCTGTTACAGGCCCTACATGCAGATGCTTGTGTCTCAGGACCCAGCGGGCATGGGCAGGACCTATGTGCCGCGGGGATGTTGGTGGGACACATTGAATCCGCCTACTGCATTAATACCTCTTCTCCCAAGCCTTGCTGCCCAGCCTGCTGGGTCACCTGCTCCTGAAGCTGAGGGAGATTCAAGAAACAGCTTGCCATGTTTCTGAATGTAGGTGAAAAGAACATGGTGGAAGCATTCTGGCTGTAATGCTTGCTTGTCTCCTCTAGGTGAATGGGTAACAGCTTCCTCTTTACAAAATAAGTATTGCCCAAAACAAATGTAGACGCTGTGTCACTTTACTCCTCCTGTCTCTTACTTCATCTCTTCCCCTGTTCCCTAGGACATGTACTTTGTACACATGTCTTGGCTTTTTCCACAATTGTCAGTTGAATGATCACTACTGCAGTGAACAGACAGGTTTTATTAAAAATCAATAGAGAAACTTACTAAACGCAGTTTCTGCCCCTACAGACTTTGCAATTATAGCAATTAGAAAGATAAAGAAGGGCTCTCGACTTTAACACCATCTTCTTAGAAACCTCTGCACCATGAGAGCTGAGTGGAGGAAGAAGCGAATGCACAGACTGATGCGTAAAAGAAGAAAGATGTGACAGAGGTCCAAGTAAAATAGTTCGTACACCCGTGGAGGCCAAAGGAACAGAAATAAAGAATGCTGGAGGCTGACATGGCTGGAACAGGTTTTGGACTGCGTGCGGTCTAGAACGTCTCAATGGATTAGAACTGCGTTGCCATCTGATCACCAAGACCACCTCAAAGAGAGATCTACCGGGTTCACACTAAGCAGTCCCCTGGTTTTTTGCCCTGGATCTCTGGCATTCTGGACTACTTCTGTTCTCACTTTTGGCTGAGTGTAAAGTGTGTATAATAAATCATCTCTTCTGTGTTAGCTGAAGAAAAAAAAAAAGAAAGATAAAGAAGGGAGAGAGATGCTAAACTGAGAAAGGCACCAGGTAACACAGTCACCTTAAGAATTTATTAGGAAGTCAACAGAACAGAAGAAGCCAGAACATGAAAGACCAAGAAAACCATCCTCTCACCCCACTGATAACATGCAAAGGAGAGAAGAGCCACCTAAGAATGCTTAGTGTATAGGACACACACACACACACACACACACCTGTGTTCTCACTTTAACATTACTACCTTACTGCATCAGATACACACATGCACACATGCCCCTTTTACAATGATTAAGTCTAAGCTATCTGCCTACAACAGCTTCCACTTATCCATCACAATAGAAGCAGAAGAAGAGATCAGAAGCCCCAGCAGAATGTAGGCAACATGCCCAGGTTAGGATCGAAGACTGCCAGGAGAGCCCATCATAGGCAACAACTCCTAGGTGCCCACATGGGGGATGGAAACATTGCAGCCCCTAAATAAAAGAAGCCAACGATAAAAGCTTGGGGATATTCAACTCTGATGCCCATTAAGGTAGCTGTCATCTTTCTTTTCCATCTTTTTCCCAAATAAATCATCTCATTTTATTTTAAACTCCACATCTTTAATTCATTATGAAGTTGAAAGTTACATTCCCAGCAGTTCCATGCTCAGGACAAGGGCTGGTGGGTGCACCCTCCCACACAGCACTATGTGCCAGCACAGTCTTGCTATGTACTCGGGATAAATTTAGGGGAGAGCTGAGTCGTTATTCACACACAGTACCTCTTTCAGTGGACACCATGGCAAATCATGAGAAACATCGCACGTTGTGATGATGGTGAGAAGGAAGACTACTCACTGTACTCTGGGGATCATGAGAGGTGAGTTCATTTCAATTGGGAGGCACCAAGGAGGTAACAACGAAGATGTGGAATTGAAAGTGAGTAAGAGAAAGAGAAAGAAGCAGATGCCAGCCTTCCAGAGGTACACGGAGATGTGTGAACAGCCTGACCAGGGAAGAAGCAGACAGGTGAAGGAATTAGCAGGAAAACAGAGTGGGCAGCGTGCGAAGGGGGCCAGCAGGAGAGATCATCTCTGTGCTGTCAGGAATGTTAGTTTTATCATAAGGCACCAGGACATGGATTTAAAATCCCAGATGCTTCACTCCGTAGCTGCCTGGCCTTGATCAGTTTCCTTGTGTAGAGTTATGGTGAAGATTAAACAGATATAAGTAGAACACTTAGACTAGTGCTCAGCATACAGTCAACACTAGGCTACATTTGTATGTTTTTCCTTTCTGGTTTCTCAATGTTCACAATGTTGGGAAGAAAGTCATTAGCAGGCTGGAGACAGATAGCTGTGGGGATAACTGAAAAGCAAAGAGAAAGGCTCACCCTCTGCACACTCGGAGAGGGTGCTGTGTCTGCATCAGGCCATGGTGAGGAGGTAGAAACACCTAAGGGCCTGAAAACCATCTATACGGAGACTCCACCTAAAGGCGAAGTAGGGACCTACTTCTCTGAAGTTAGTAAGCACAGCTCTTTTTATTTCACTTAGAACAGATACCTCAGAAGATGGAAAGAATACTCCTCCCAAGATCCAGCTAATCATATAAACAGAACCAGAAACCTTGTTCAATACAACAAAACAGCCCCTTTGTCATTTGCCCACATTCATTACTGAAGGTGGATTCTGTCTCTGTCTGTCTGTCTGTCTGTCTCTGTCTCTGTCTCCCTTTCTCTCTCATTCTGTGTGCGTGTGTGTGTGTGTGTGTGTGTGTGTGCAAATCTCTCATTTTACAATAAAGTCTATCTGTTCTCTGTGCAATGGTCTACACTTCTTGTCTGAATCTTTCATCAGAGACACAAAGAATTGAGACACACTGCCAGTTTCTGGAAGGCTTCACAGAGTTAAAGTCCAGATTCTAATTAGCTATACACAACCAAGAGGAAGAAGACCACGTGCTGGGCACCAGGCTGTAGGTCTAGGCTCATTTCTGCCTTGACAGGACAGCTCTCCAGCGAACTATGAGATGTGGACTCCAGGACCCTAAAATCCCATAAGGACCTGGACTGTCATGAGGGAATGCGTGAGGGAAATGCAAGATTTCCGAGAAGTCACGGCAAGACAATTTCATAATCCAATCAGGACAGAAACATCAGCCTAGGAGATAGTAAAGGACAAACAGTAAAAGGACAAATACAAATCAAAATCAGAAGCTTCCTTCTCCCTTGTGAAAAATGGGAAGATTTTCACCACCCTCCTTTTTTTCACAGCATTTACTTTAGAAAACTTTTAGGTACTTTCCCATCTCTCTGAAATGCATATACACCCTTTGATAGATTAGATAGGCCTTTTGTCAGCCTCGGCAATGTCTCTTATCTTTTTCTTCTCAGAAGCCCATAACCATCTCTGTAAAACCTCAAGGCAAATGGTAATCTATAACCACTCTATAGGTTTTTGTGGAAAGCTAAGAAATGAACTTCCATCCAAATAACAAAGCTCTTTCTTCAAAGTGCAAAGCAACCTACTTCCCACCACAGAGATAAGAAATTTATTTTTTCTCCACATGAAGGCAGTTAGCTATTACTGAGGTAAATCTGTTGTCAAGTTGTTTTACTTGACTGCTTATTGTTTCTTTTGAAAAGTGGCATATAATGTGTAGTTTTGTGGCTACAGTGAGAGTTCTTTGCCTTTGCAAACTTCTAGTACATATTGCCTATAACACATATCTCACTCTACCTCAGGAATTTAAAAACAAAGTATTTTCTTTCTCTACTACCTTTGTAGAGATAAATTCTGGGTAAGGGGAACACTATTTTTTAATTACATTTTTCAAATAACAAAAAGCAAGAAAGAACCTTATTCTCATTTTTATAACAAAGAAATGCTAGCTGGGCATGGTGGCACACACTTGTAATCGCAGCACCTGGCAGGCTGAGGCAGGAGGATCCATGTGAGTTCGAGGCCAGCCTGGGTTCAAGGCCAACCTGAGCTAAATAGCGAGACCGTGACTCAAAAAGAAAAAACAAAGAAATGCTGATAAATGTATAAAACAAACAAACAAAAAATTTAGACCTTTAAAATTCATTAGATAGCAAAGTTAAAAGATGACTAATTAACCTGAAATCTGAGAAGACTGGTATCTCCAAAGAGAAGCAATGGGTGAGCACTTGCTTCCTTACAGCAGATGCAAAAGGTGCTAAAATGTTTATCGAATTGCACAAACAATAAGGAAAATCCGTTTTCTCAAAAAAAGAAAAGAGCCTCAGAAAATAATTCAATATAGAACAACAAAATTAATAAGATGCAAGAGTCAATATAAACAAAAGGGTGAAAGGCTTATAAACTGAAATTGTAAAATACTAAAAAATGAAATTAAGGTTTACACAGATAAATGAAAAGATATCCCATGTTCATAAATTGGAAGACATAATTCATTAAAACGTCCATTCTATCCACTGCATAATTAATGTAGTCCCTATCAAAAGCCCAACTGGATTCTTCAAGATGTAGAAAAAAAAAATCCTAAAACACTACCACCACAAACCTTAAACAATAAATCTTGAACAAGAAAATTAAAACCGATTTGTTTGAATAAAAAGTGAACTGTGGTTTACCAAGAAAAAAAAAAAAAAAAATATATATATATATATATATATATATATATATATATATATATATATATAAATACACAAAAGTTACCTGGGATGAATCAGTAGATTTATTTTCCATAACTATGACTGTACTTTTACCTGATTTTTACCCCATCATGATGCTTGTTCTTTAGGGCCCGTGTCCATCAGCCTAAGAATAAATTTAATATGGATTGTATTTCAGCACAAATTCCATTAATTTGCTCACCTTAGGAGGATACACTTGCCTTTTATGAGTTCAAGAAATCTGAACTTTAATTATCTCCAGTCATGCTCACTCCTCTTAATTCATTCTGGTGTGACACTGGTGGAAAAGGGGAATGACTATCAAGGTACTAACACCAGAGCTGTGCTGAAGAGTCAGGAAGTTCTGGAAATAACCCTGGTCCACCACTTACCGGGTCTGAGATCTTCACTAAGTAACTTAATCACTCTGAACTTTAGTTTCTCCATGGTGAATGATGGTGGATTTCTCACGAAGTTATCATTTGCACTGGCTGAAATAATGCATGTAGAAGAAAATGCCTAACTCTTGGTGAAACTCAGTGAATGTCAGCTGACATCATGGTGATGACAATTGGTTTTTTTGGGGGGGGTTTGGGGGGGAGACTGGGGTTTGAACTCACGACCTTGCATTTGCCAGGCAGGCACTTGTGCCACAGAGCTATTTTTCTGGCCCCATTAAAACTTGAGAGTAGCCATGGTGATGATAATGAGAGCAGTGCTAATGGTACCAGCACCAAGGACAGTGTCAGAATGGGTCTTTAAGACTGTAGCTCTTGCTAAAGAGCAATCTTCTAAAATTTCAGCTTGATTGTTTCCAGGATTTGGCTATCACAAATTTTGCTACTATAAACATAGGTGCACAAATATCACTATGATATGATGCTTACAGTTCTTCTGCGAAAATTCCCAATAGGGGAATAGCTGGATTGAATGTGATTTCCAGTCCTAGTTTTTTAAGGAGTCTCCACACTGCTTTCCATAGTGGTTGCACAGTCTGCATTCCCACCAGCAGTGGAGAAGTGTTCCTTTTCCCCCAGAGCCTCTCCAACAGTTATTGTTGATTTCTTTAGGATAGCCATTCTTTCTAGAGTGAAATGGTATCTCAGTGTTGTTTTAATTTGCATCTCAGGGATGGGAAGTGGTATGAAGGCCTTTTTCATGTATTTATTAGCTTCCATTATTTTTTTTAATTTTATTTATTTACTTATTGTTTCAGAACCTTTATTTGTTCATTCACTCATTTTTATGGCCGGCTCAGCCCGCCCCGAGGGCAGGGCTGGCGCAGCATGTGGTGCCGGGGATCGAACCTCGGTCCCTGAAGCCGCCCAAGCTTTCCCAAGCAGGCGCTTTAGACCACTGAGCCATCCCGCAGGGCCCCTAGCTTCCATTATTTCTTCCTCTGAGACATGTGTTCTTCTCAGATGCCCATTTCTGGATTGAGTCTTTGAATTTTGGGACCCTCCTGGTTTTTAGTTCTTTATAAATTCTAGATAGAAGACTTTTTTCTAAGTACATTTTAGTTAAGTTTTTTTGAAATTTATTGGTTGTCTTTTCACTCCATTGTTAGTTTCTTTTGATGTGCAAAAGTTTCTCAGTAAGAAGAGGTTCCAGTTATAATTCTTTCAAGTATTACACGTGCAGTTGATCTTTGTCCATGAACTATTTGCCTACCCCAATGTCATCAAGATTTCCTCCTACTTTCTCTTCTAAGACATTTAGTATTTCTGCTTTAATATTTAGATCTTTAATTCATTTCGACTTTATTGTAGTGTATAGTAATAGATTGGGGTCAAGTTTTAGTTTCCACCATATAGGGATGCAGTTTTTGCAGCACCATTTGTTAAAGAGGCTGTCTTTCTTCTAGTAAACCCGCTTGGCCCCTTTGTCAAAGATAAGGTGGTTGAGTGTGTTTGTAGTTGTTTCTGTATCTTTTAATCTATGCCATTGATCCTCAGGTCTATTCTTTTGCCAATACAATGCTAATTTTATCACAGTAGTTTTGTACTATAGTTTTAAGTCAGGAAATGTAATTCCTCCTGCCTTGTCTTTGTTGCCCAGGATTGCCTTTGCTATTCTAGATCTTTTGTGAATCCAAATAAAGTTTAGGAATAATTTCCTTAGGTCTGCGAGGTGCATTGTTGGTATTTTAATCATCTTTATAACGTTGGTTCTTCCTATCCAAGAGCAGGGAATATCTTTCCATCTTCTAAAATCCTCTATTATCTCTTTTTTCATAGTACTATAGTTTTCATTAAATAGATCTTTTACTTCTTTAGTTAGATTACTTCCTAAGTTTTTCATTTTCCATGGTGCTATTGTAAAAGGTATTGTTTCTTTAATTTCTCTCTCAATGTGTTTGTTATCTGTGTACAGGAATGCTATTGACTTTTGGGTATTGACTTTGTACCCTGCTATGCTACTGAATTTCCATATTAATTCAAGGAGCTTTTTGGTGGAATGTTTTGGGTCTTCCAAGTAGAGTATCATATCATCTACAATTATTAATAGTTTAACTTCTTTATTTATTCTTATTTCTTTTATTTCTCTCTCTTGTCTAATGGCTTTAGCTAATGATTCCAGTACTATATTGAATAGGCCTAGCAATAGAGGACATCCTTGTCTTGTACCAGATCTGAGAGTAAAAGACTTCCGATTTTCCCCATTTAGAATTATGTTAGCTGTTGGATTGTCATAGATGGTTTTTCTCAGATTGTGGTACAGCCATCTATTCCAATTTGCCCATCGCCTAAAGAACGGATGAAAAAGATGTGGTGTTTTTATACAATGAAGTATTACTCAGCTATAAAGAATGATAACTCAAAGCCTTCATATATAAGTGAGTGTATCTTGAACATATACTCATAAATGAAATAATCAAGACCTACATGTATAATTGCATAGTCTCCTTAATATAAGAACTCAAAAAGAAGAAAAAAATGAAAAGGTATAATATAGTTAAATGGAAAATGAGAAATTAAGGATCAAACAATGAAGAAAGAGGTAGGAGAAAAATCAGGAAACATGGTAGGGGCAAAACCATGCATTTAGATGCAAAAGATGGTTAAGACAATGGTCCTAAAAATCTCCAACGGGTTTTAGAAACTAGCAGGGAAGCCGGGCGTGGTGGCTCACGCCTGTAATCCCAGCACTTGGGAGGCTGAGGCAGGAGGATTGGTGCGAGTTCGAGACCAGCCTGGGCTACAAAAGTGAGCGCAGGACCAGCCTCAGCTGCATAGCGAGACCCTGTCTCAAAAAGACAAAAAAAAAAAAAAAAAAAAAAAAAAAAAAAAAAAAAAAAAAAAAAAAAAAAAA
>PVJA010056299.1:0-10863 GCA_004027025.1 Myocastor coypus
CCCCTCCTCCTCCTATTCCCTGCCCTCCATCGGGTTGACCATTTCAGGACCTACTGTTCAAGGAAACCTCTGTCAAAATGTTAGTGGAAGCCAGGTGCAGTGGGACAGCCTCTAATCCCAGTACTTAAGAGACTGAGGCAGGAAGGTCGTGTGAACCCAGGAGTTCAAAGGCACCTGGGCAACATGGTGAGTTCCTGTCTAAAAATAATGTACACACACACACTCTAGCTCCACATTAGCTAAAAGAACAGAGGCTTATGAAAGCACAAAAGAGACAGAGTATGGGGCCAGGCAGGATGGCTCAGTGGTCTAAAGTGCCTGCTTTGCTACCAGTGGCGGGGCAGGCCAGCCCCCACTCACATGCCAACAAGGATACAGTCCACAAGGAATGTGGGTGCCAGCAGGACAGGCAATTGGTGGGCATGGACCACCCCCTGCTGGGAGAGAGGCCCTCCTACATCATGTCCACTGCTCCCGGAGGCTCTGTCCTCCTCTGGGCTTCCCTCAGGGCTATGGTATCCCACCGCAGTTCATTTTTGGCTGAGTCTCCACCCCTTCCACCAGATAGACCAGTTTGCCCTCCTGGGGTCCCTCTTCTACCTGCCACACCTGGGACAGCACCTCTGGCCTTCCTGAGCTCTCCATCTCAGGCTGCCCCAGGTATGAGGGAGCCCCGCAAAGGCCCAGCCAGAGCTCCCCTACAGCCAGTTTGGTCACGGGCAAGACTTGAGTGCCTTTGGACAGAGCTTCTCTGACCGCAGCCAGCAGCCTCCCCCCTGTGGGGGCCCTTTCGTTCCTGACTCAGTGCCCTCCCTCCGCCATGGAAGTGGCCTCGGGTGAGGTCAGGACCATGATGTGCAAGGATTCTAGCCCCTACTGTTATGGTTTGTGTCTAGTTGTCTCCCCAAAGCCTCATGCAGTGATGTGATTAAGTCATGATCTGCTGGGATTATGGGTGATCCAAGGCGGGGATGATGGGTCTTAGTACTGCTGGCATTATGGGTGTGAGTGTTATACCTAGCCTGAGGCAGAGAGCCTGAATGTAATATGAGACAGACGAACAGACTCTCTGTCGCCATCGTTGCTGTTCCACTGCCACGCACTGCTGCCCTCTGCCCTGTTCCACTCGGGCTTGGGGCCACCTGAGTAACTGTGAGCTGAATAAACCTTTCCTTGCTGGGCATGGTGGCACACGCCTGTAATCCCAGCACTTGGGAGGCTGAGGCAGGAGGATCAGTGCGAGTTCAAGACCAGCCTGGGCTACAAAAGTGAGCTCAAGGCTGGCCTGAATTGCATAGCAAGATCCTGTCTCAAAAAAAAGATAAGATAAGTAAGTTTTTATTTTTATTTATTTATTTATTTATTTTTTTTGTGGGACCAGGGTTCAAACTCATGACCTTGCACTTGCCCAGCAGGCACTTGTGCCTCGGAGCTATCTCCCCAGCCCCAAGGTAAGTAAGTTTTTAAAGTAACTAAATAAACCTTTCCTTCCCTCATTTTGGGTGTCAGGTATTTGTCCCAGCAATGAGAGAAGAGTTCCTGAGACCTCTACGACACTAGGAGGACCCCATGTGGACGCTCACACCACCGAGAGCAGGATTTGAAACTAGGGTAAGTTGTCAGAATTTTGTTGCGGAAAAAATCCAAACCCAAAATGTGACATATTGTGTGGATCCATTTACATCCTGTTTTGGGTACTTTTCTCTCAGTACCCAACACCCAAAATTAAGGAAGCAAAGGTGTATTTTGTTCACAGTGTGTGGAGGATTCAGTCTGTATTCAGCTGGCTCCAAGGCAGAGTGGCACACGGCAGAGGGCAGCCGTTCACGAAAGCAGAAAGCAGCCACACAAGAGCAAAAGCGGGGAGTAGCGGCCACCACAGCAACAGAAAGCAAGCCCGCCTCCCTGACGGTTCCTTCAGGCTCTCTGCCCCAGGCTGGGTGTAGCACTCCTACCCGTAATCTCAGCACTGGGTCGTGAACTAGAAGTCCCCGCTATGGAAAAACAAAAAGAAGTTCCCCCTATGACTGCCTGAGTTTTGCAGGGACAACGAGACACAGCCATAACACATTCTATTCTTGAAATGATAAAATCACAGAAATGGAGAGCAGATCAGAGGCTGCCGGCAGTAAAGAGGAGGGCTGGCTGTGGCCGCAGAGGACACCATGAGGCCCTCGGAGTGGAAACACTCTACATGGTAGCCAGAACCACATCAATATCCTGGTTGTGATATTGTGCCTTGGGTTTCCAAGATACGGACACCGGAAGGAACTGGGTAAAAGGCGCACAGTGACTCTTGGTAGTATTTCTCATAACTGCGTATAAATCTGCAATTACCTTACAAAGAAATTTAACTTAATTATGAAAACATATTCCCACCCACTAGCTAATTTAAGTCTGCAAAAACATCTGCGGTGCTTGACTGTGTCCACTTGAGCACGAAAAGTTTCACTACATCGGCTCAGCAATTGCACATTCTAGGGAGTGCACGACCTACCCTAGGGCGGCTGGGCACCTGGGTCACAACTTACACCTGCTTCTCTCTTCTTGCAGGAGCTCCAGTTTTCGGCCCCACCTCAGACATCAACTCCTGGCTTCTAGTCCACTCTTCAGCCCTTCACTGCAGACCCACTGGCCTCCTGATGTGGACTCAGCCTGAATACAGCAGTGAGCTCCAGACCTCCAAATGAGTCCTTCGATTCCAGTGGATGTAGAGACCCACGGCACTCTTCCACGTCTGGTGCGCTCCACGGCAGTGTGGCCTGCACCGGCTACGCAGCCAGGCAGGGGCTGTCCCCTCCACACAGCGACACCTCATCAGACCCAGCACAAAAGCCCTGCCAGGAGCCATCGTCTGGGTGCACGCCTGCGCCAGTGATACCATGGCCCATTCTTTCTCTTCTGCTCTTCAAATATTTTCTCTGCAACCCACAGTCCCCAAACTACAGGGAGTTTCTTCCCAGTCCTTTCTAGTGACTCCATTGGAATCCCTGTGAGATCAAATCCTGTCGTGGGGAGGAGGCAGAGGAGGCACAGAGGAGAGCCAGGAAAAGGTGGGACACGAGGCCAGGGCATCTGGGAAGTGGCAGGACCCAAGGCCAGGTGTGCCGACGACACTGGGGCCAGGCTTTTCAGGATGACCTCCATCTCAACATCTCCTCAGGAGGTATGTGTTAGAGTCTGAGACTGGGGTCTCCACACGGTCTCCGCAGGCTGTCCCTGAAGCTTAGGTTCTACGTCTCGGAAACCAGCATAAACTCTCCAGGACGTGCACGTCCTCAAGGTGAGCCTCCCAACGCAGGCATTTGCCCATGCTTGGAAAGCATGGCCTGTTTCTGCAGAGGGAGGAATTCATAGTGGCTTCCCTGGGAGGCCTGAGCCAAGCTCGACTGCTGCTCTCTGCACAGAGTCGCAGCTGGTGTCTGGCTCTGGTCTCCCCGGGACAAGCCACGTGCTGAGCCCTGCAGCCATGGTGGACACCTCCTCCGGTCCCTGTTGGTAGAACCTTCCCGGGAAGGGGTGGGGGTGAACCTTAGCACTTTGGAGACAAAGTCTCTGTCTTCCTGGCTCCCCTAGCAGGTGTGAGAAAAGCATTTGCTTTTTCAATGATGAGGGGTCAGAGATCTCTCTCAGTTTCTGACAGGAGGAAGCCAGAGTTTCCTAAGTTGGTGCAATGAAGTGTCTCCTAAAGTAGAGTCCATGGAATGTAGAAAATGTAACATGCTCCTAACATCATTTAATGAAGAAAATTTTTCCTCTAATTAACTATTAAAATTGTCAAAGGTCATCTCCTGAAAACGTGTCCATTTATTTCTAGGCCTGTGTCCTATTCTGTTTGTTAGATATATGTACTCCCCATTTTCAGAACTATGCAAGATATAATGAATACCTAATTTTCTACCAACAGATGGATAAAGAAAATGTATGTAATGATGACATGATTCAGTCTTTACAAAAAATAAAATCCTACAATTATGAAAAAAAAGAAAATGTGACATATGAACAGAAAGGTACTTAGATAACTTTGGAAGACACCAGAAAATTAAGCAGATATTTTCCCTATAGACTTACTGAGTTCCATACACTGATGGGCCTTTGAAAGCTAGCTGTGGGTGGGAAGACAGCCTGGGTCTAAGCACCTGCCTGGCAACCACAGGGACCTGAGTTTAATCTCTGGTACCGTCTGCCCTGCCCTGAAACTGGTGCGGTGGTCCACATCCCTGATCCCAGTGCAGCAAAAGATGGACAGAAGAACCACTACACATCGGAACTGCGTAGTGAGACCCTGTACCAAATTAGCAAGTAAAATAAAACTTAAGCTAGCTACAAGTGTGGGAAACTGAGGCTCAGAATAGCCCCTTGTCCAGGCAGGGTTGAAGAGGGGAAGGCGGCCGTGCGCATCTTCTGCTGTACTCTGACCTCTTTGTGAAGCAGCTCTTCACCGGGTGAAGGCACGGTGGAGGCCTCCTGCCGCGCTCTGCTTCCAGGGAGCTCTGCGCTTGTTGTGGCTTCTCCTTGGGCCACTGCTTCCTCCTGAGAGCCTCAGGTCCTCATCCCCAAAACAGGATGGCGGCACTTGTGTCTAGAAAGGCCGAAGCCTGTGGGGCAACACCCAACTGGGCACCTGACATGCAAGAGGCCTCACCAGGGCTAGTGCTTTCTCCACGCCCAGGGAACACAAGGGTTTCATTTCTGCCCTGGCTGGCGCTGGCCCTGGCCATGGCTAGCTTCGGGGAGATCCTTTCACTCCCCAGCCCTCATTCACCTCAGTCCACAGTTCAGAGAGGGTCTCCTGGGAAGGAGACACTGAAAAACAAAGAGCACTTGAGCATGAACCTGGAGGGAGGGAGACAGCCACAGAACCCCTCCCGGTGCTCCCCGACAGCACCCTGGCTTTGCTCCAGCCGGGCATCTTCACCGTGTGCCCGCGCTCTTCAGGTCCATTTCTGCTTTTCTGTCTTAACACACCTGTCCCTCAGCCTGCACGCACCCTTTCCTGACCACCCATCCTTTCAGAGGTCCTACCCTACTCCCGGGACAAGGTTCCAACTCTTCCATGAGACCTTGTCGTTGTGCCCTTAGCTAGCACTCTCTTCTCTGGGCTGGGATGAAATGTCACAAGAGTGAAGTGCAACAGGACTTAGGGATGCGATGTCAGGCCAGCCTGAGACTGCCCCTAGAAGTCGCGCTATGAGGCCTGACGGTGACCGGCAGCAGAGGACAAAGGCCATTCTCAGAGGCGGGAGACGTTTGTGCTCCCAAAGGCGAATAGTACAGCTGAGTGTCTCAGCTACTGCCTGGCATCCTGAAGGTCGAGTTCGGCTGCCTGCCTGCACACAGGGCGCTGCGAGGGGCCCCTATGTCCCCTGTGTGAACTCCCGGCTGATGTCCACACAGCTGTGCCGCCCAGCTGCAGCGTTTTGCCCTGAAGTTATACATGAAGCATAAAACCACTCTGCACCTTTGCCTTCAGGGCCTGACTCAGACCAGGGAAGGCTCTTGGTGAATGTAAATGCGCCGCTCACTGCCGTGGCCTGGCGGGCCACATGTGGCCCTGCCGCCGAGGCTCCTTTGCATGCCTGGCACCCTTCCCTACGGTCACGGCTCTCTAGCTGTGCAGTTCATTGTTTCCTCAGCAGCTTCCATGCCCCCTCTAATCTGGACACAGCTCAGAGTGGTCCATGCCATCACGTGCCAGGTGCAACCCAACAGCCCCTGCAGCCTTCTCAGGGACCCAGCTGCCTTGAAGAATCCTATTTATCTCATGATGACACGCCATTCAGGCAGAGCAGAGCCACTCGCCCAGCTGACGGAGGCAGAAGTCCGGGGCCTTCCTGTCCAGGCCGATGTTACTGCGTTCTGAGCCCAGAAGGTTGCAGCTCCGCAGAGCCCCAGGCAAGTTCCCGGGGCTGCTGAGGCAGGGCTGTCCCTCGCCATCACCTACATCACTACCGCCACTCTCGAGTCACTTTGCAGGCCTCTGCCCTTACTCCGCTGCCCTCTCTGTTGGCAAGAACATCTTCCTGAGCCACAGAGTTTTCCAGTCACTCCCCTTCACCAGAATCCGTGGAATGCCCTGTGTGGCAGGCCAAGTGATGAGCCTATAGGAAGCCAAGGATTAACCTAAGGGTCTGGAAATGTTACCATTTGTGGCGATGGGCCTTGCCAAAGGGATCAAGGATCTCAAGGTGGGAGACGACCCTGGATTACCTAGATGGTCCCAGTACGATCTCCAGGGCCCCTGAAGGCGACAGAGAAAGAATGGTGTAACTCTGGAAGCAGAGGGTGAAGAGATGCCTCTGAAGACGGAGGAGGCCAGAGGCCAAGAGATGGCTCAGCCACATCAGTACCTGCCTGGCAAGCGCAAGGTCCTGGGTTGGACCCGTGATACCAGAAAGATAAAAATATATATGTAAAAGTGAGACGGAGGAGGCCAAGGATTGCCAGTGGCCATTAGGAGGCGGATATTATGGCCGATGTCCCAGCTACTTTCTTGCTTCTGGGATAAAAGACCCGGCATCCGCAAGTTAAAGGAAAAAAGCTTTATTTTAGTTCGTGGTTTATAGAGGCTTTAGTCCACTCTCAGCAGGCTCTGTGGCAGGAGGGCCAGGCAGAGGAGCACGGCAGAGGAGAAGCAGTGTACGCGCAGCAGGTAGGCGCAGCAGCAGCCTTCCTCCCCTTTTTATGTCATCCAGGGTACCGGCCTCCTGGTTGATGCCGCCCTCACCTAAGGTGGGCCTTCCCATTATCCACACCCGGAACTATGCTAAGTCAAGAAGTGCACAGGTGATCTGGCATTACACACCCATAACCCAGGATCCCATACCCTGGATCCAGTCACTCCAGTCCACTGATGGCTTGCAGGCAAGCACGACGCTGACCGGGGAAGACTTGCCAAGGGAAGAGGTCACTGGGGGCGTGTGGCTGGCAGGGCCAGCCTCCTGCCCTTCCTTGACCTCTCTTCTCTCTGCTCCCTGCTGCCACACCATGACCTCAGATGCCTCTGCGGCGCTCTGCCCTCTGCCATGCTGTGCCGTCTGGGCCTGGCCAACTGTGGAATGAAGTCTTTACAAACCGTGAGCGCGAATAACTGTTCCTCCTTCAAACTGTGTGTACTGAGCACTGGGTGCATAAGTGAGGATGCCGTTAAAGTAAGAGCTATGCAGCAGCTTTTCCCTAGGGCCTGCACAGGGAGCTGGCCTTGGCTTCAGCCTTGCTAAGCTGACCTATGAGAGGCTGCCTTGGTGTGGGCTTACATCACTGCATGTGCCATGATTTATGGTAGCCACCACAGGAACCCAATGTGCTATTTCAATTTTTGATTTTATTAGTACTTGTCTGCAGTGCACGGCGGTTAAGCTCCTTGTGGGGCGCTGGCACACAGACAGAGCGCATCTTACTCTTCCCCGTCCCTCCTGGCCCCTCCCCCATCTCTTCATCCCCTTCCCATTTGCAAAACATCCGCTTCTTGTTTCCTGTTAACTAGCTAAGCACACATACGCCGTGTGTTTGGCTTACCTCCCTTCATGCCACAGACTAAAGGCGCATCCATTCTCACACCAATGACTCAAACACGATGCCTTCTCCATAAAGCCTGCCGCAGAATTTGAACATGCCAGAGAGACATAAAGTCCTTCCAGCCATCCAATATGGCCCCATCTTTAGACAAGCTGCTGCACACAGAACCCCTATCATCTCTGGCTTTCCCCCCCCTAGAGACATGGTCCTTTTTTCACACCCAGGTGCTACAGTTGATCTTTTTACCTAATGCTTATCCCTCCTTCTCTCCCTCACCAAGAGATAGGCAGGTTGTAGCTCCCTGGGAAACCTCACCTGCTTCCCGGATCTGTCCTCCACCCCACGCCCACTGCTGGAGTGCCGACCTCTTCTGGCTCAACACTGTTCTTGTTAGTCTGCACCGCAGTCCCATAAGAAGTTCTGCAATAGCGGAACAACAGGAGAGATTGGAGTGTAGCCCGGTGGCTTTCCTGGCATGCGTGCATCTCTGGGCGGGATCTCCAGCCACAGATAAAAAAAGGGAGGAATAGGAAAGATTATATTCTGTGGAGAGCAGCTAAATAAAAACTCTGAGGCAACAAAGAAGTACTGGGAAGCCTAAGCAGAACAGAGATGGGAAACAGAAAAGTGGTGAGCCAGTTTGTGCTGCCTAGCTCAGAGAGGGGCGCCAGACCCCACAGGCGTGAGGTGGTCTGCTGGAGAGTGCAGTGGACCCTGAAACCAGATGCAAACCAGAGGTTCTACCCTGGGAGGAGTCCACAGCTCCTACCAGCTTTGAGGACTTGGTCTGAGAGTGACTTCCCTCGTATAGCAAACAAAACAGGCAACCCCACGTCGACAAAGACAACTAGAATTTGAATAGCACGGCTTTTTATGCAGAAACAATCTACTTAAAAAATGCTGCTAAAACTAATAAATGAGTTCATCAAGACAATAAGCTAACAAGGTACATGTCTGACTGGGAAAGACAAGATTTTGTACTATGATAAACTGTACTAGATATCATAACAATGGAGTTTTATGGGACTCTGACAATATCAGCCCTAAACTGTTTTGTATCACGCAAGTGTTTACTGCCGTCTAAATGACAACTTTGTTTGCAGTCACATGTTGCTTACCAACAGGGACATATTCTGAGAAGTGCACCATGCTGCAGCTTCGTCGCTGTGGAGACATCATAAAGTGCCTGAAGCCAGCCCTAGTGATGCACACCTGTAATCCCAGCACTTGGGAGTTCGAGGCCAGCTGGGGCTACAAAAGTGAGCTCAACACCAGCTTGAACTACATAGCAAGATCCTGTCTCAAAAAGACAAAAATTAATTAATTAATTAATTAATTAAAATACAGTGCCTGAAAAAATCGGAGGGTGCAGGTCAACCACTAAGCGTGGCCTCTGGGGCCTTCTGGTGCGACTGAGCAACACGGACACACAGGATCCAAGAGGGTGCACGGGCACATGCAGCACACTGCTCGCACAGTCAACTTTAATAGCGATAAGTGTACTCTAAAATAATAATTTAAAAGGATGGTATAATAAGCACATAAACCATTAACACAGTTGTTGATCATAATTAGCCAATAGCATGCACTGTAATTATATAGGCCGCATTTCACGGGACTGGCAGTGCTTCAGGTATGCTGCTACCAGCACCATTCACATCCTTAGGTGACACGCTGTACCAGGTCATCCTGGCGGCCAGGGTGGCACAGGCAATGAGAACACTGGAAACCTATCATCGTCTCCTGGGTGACTATCACATATGCAGTCCACGGCTGGCCAAATGGTGTTGCGTCGAGCACGAGTGCATTTGACACCCCTTGGTGCACACTAGTGGCGCATTCATATATGCACGTGACACACTTTGATCCTTTTCGACCCCAGCACCCCAGTTCTCGATTGCTTTCCGCACCTCCTGATCCCTCTCCTCTTTTTTTTTTTTTTTCTTCTCTTTATGTATTTGGCTCACACTCATAGTGATCCTCCTGTTTTCAGCTTCCCTGGCCCTGTGATTACAGGTGTGTGCCACCATGCCCAGACTTGGTGGCCAACTCCACACACCTGGGGCTGGGGCTGGTGTGGCCTGTGGTACTGGGGATTCAACTCCAGTCCCTGCACTTATCTAAGCAGCTGCTTAGTCTGCTGAGCTGCTGTCTGCTGTTCTCTGTTGCACTATGGGGACTGAACCTAACGCATTCACACTCGTCACAACCCCAGGTCTTCCTTTAATATTTTGGCACAGCGGGGCTGGGGATGTGGCTCAGTGGTAGAGCAGGTGCCTGGCAGGCTGGATGTCCTGGGTTCGGTCCTTGGCACCAAAACCAAAAAATGAACCTCCCCTAAAAACAATTCAAGTGTTGGGCACGGTGGTGCATGCCTGTAATCCCAGCACTTGGGAGGCTGAGGCAGGAGGATTAGTGCAAGTTCGAGACCAGCTGGGCCTACAAAAGTGAGCTCAAGGCCAGACTAAACTGGAACTGCACAGTGAGATCCTGTCTCAAAAAGAAAAAAAAAAAAAAATTGAAGTACTTGGGTGGCTGAAAACAGGAGGATCACTACAAGTCCGATCTGTATAGTGAGATCCTATAGACCCTGTACTAAACACAAAATTAAAAAAAAAAAAAAAAAAATTTGGCACCGGCCAAATAACACAGCAGACTGAAGTGCTTGCTTCGGCAGAGCAGAGTGGCCAAGGCTGACTCCTGGCCTGCCATGCCAGCCCAGCCTCCAGAACACCCTGAAACGGCAAGTGAGGCTGGGCGGGGTGGCACACACGTGAAATCCTACCACTTGGCAGGCTGAAAACAGGAGATCACTACGAGTCCAATCTGTAGTGAGGCCCTGTAGACATTGTACTAAATATATATATATACATATATATATATATATATATATATATATATTTTTTTTTTTTTTTAATCAACCAGTAAAATAAAAAATGATCAAAAACAAACAAGGCAATTGCACACACAACCTTGAGGGCTGGTGACATAGCTCTGCAGACTAAGCACCTGCTTACGCAAGTGCAGAGACTGAGGTTCGATTCCCAGTACCACAGGCAGCACCAGCCCTTCCCCAGGGCATGCTGAGCTGGCCACTGAGTCTGGGCATGCTGTAACCCCAGCACTGGGGAGGCTGAAAACAGGAGGGTCACTGCAAGTCCAAGCTTCAAAGAGAGAGCCTGTACCAAACACATTGAAAATTTGTCTACTTCCCTCAAAAAGGGAACGCCGCTCAGGTCACCAGGCCTAACGTAGCAGCTGTCTTAGTTACTCTTCTCTCGTTGCTAGGATAAATACCCAACACTTAGATTAGTGAACGGTTGATTTAGCTCAATTACTGGAGGT
>PVJA010056300.1:0-10874 GCA_004027025.1 Myocastor coypus
TTTGAGGCCAGCCTGGGATACAGAGTGAGTTTAAGGCCAGTTTGGATATGCCGAGACCCTGTCTTGAAAAAACAAAACACATAAAACAAGGGGAGGAACAGGGATATATAGCTCAGTGGCATAATGCCTGCCTGGCAAGGTACCAAAAACAAACCACAGCAAACCCTGAAAAACCAGCTGTGGTTGCTCATGCTTGTAATCCTATGGCTCTATGGGATAAAGCAGAATGGCAGCAAGTTTAAGAATAGGATTGACTTTTTTTTTTTTTTTTGGTGGAACCGGGGATTGAACTTAGGCCCCTTTCTACTGAGCTATCTCCCCAGCCCAACATGGTAAATTTAAGGCCAGTTTGGAGTACATAGTGAGGCCCTGTCTCCAGAAGAAGAAAAAAAAAAGAAATTATTTGGAGTACAAGTTTCATATCTATCCCTGGAATTTTTGTGTCAAACTGTTATTTATGTCTGATTGAAAATTTATCTTGAATTTGAAGAAATAATTTCACAGTTCACAGTGTGGTGCTGGTGATAAGAGTTAGATCTTGTTCATAAATTTAAACTTTAGTTTTGTTTTTATCCTTTGTTTTGTTTTGTGGTTTTTTTTGTTTTTGTTTTTGTTTTTGCTGCTGGGAAATGAAATAAGGACCTTGCACTTAACAGGCAAGTGCTGTGTTTCTGAGCTATATTGTTGGCCCTTGTTATTCATTCATTCATTCATTCATTCATTTATTTAGTGGGACCAGGGTTCAAACTCACAACCTTGCACTTGCCAGGCAAACACTTGTGCCTCGGAGCTATCTCCCCATCCCGTTCTTCTTTTAATATACTTACTCTGCAGTGAGCAGATGGAATCCCAGAAGTAAATGATGATTTTCTGTTTTCCTTCATTAGGTTTCAACTTTCTCTGCTGTGGGGTGAACCGTAAGAGAGGTAGATCTGATGTGTATCTGCTGAAGAAGCTTGAGCTCCTTGCTGTGACTTGCAGTCAGCTACTCTTCCCTGTTAATAACCACACACTTTTTCTAGTGTTAGCATGTGGTCTTTTGAGAAGGAGGTTGATAACTTGCAAACATCTCTTTTTGTTGTTGTTGCACTGTTAGAACATTATATTAAAGTAAAAAATTATTGGATTTAAAATAAATAGAAAACCAGGCATGGTGGCGCACGCCTGTAATTCCAGCACTTGGGAGGCTGAGGAAGGAGGATCAGTCAGTGTGAGTTCAAGACCCGCCTGGGTTACAATACAAAACTGAGCTCAAGGCCAGCCTGAGCTGCATAGTGAGACCCTGTCTCAAAAAGACAAATAAATAAATAAATAAATAAATAAATAAATAAATAAATAAATAAAAGAAAAACATAGTAAATATTCATTTTGCTAGCTTTATTTATTGTAGCTACCGCATCTAAACTGAGTACAATTTAAGCTTAGAACTCTTTTCTCTACCAGGTGTGGTGGCACATGCATATATTCTGAGCACTCTGGGAGGCTGAGATAGGAGAATCACAAGTTTAACCATAGGTTATTTATTGAGGTACTATCTCAGAATAAAAACGACTAGAAATGTAGCTCAGTGTTGGAAGTTTCAGTCCCTAGCACTATAATAACAACAAAATATGACAACTCAAAACTTAACTTCCCCCAGTTTTTTCATTTCAGTATACCCTGAAGTGAAAAATGTCTGTTACCTTTTCCTTTGTGTTTTACACAATTTGCCTGGCTTTTCCAGTCCTGTAGGTAGGTTTCATAGTCATAATAATAATTGGGAGTACTTATATAGTGCTTTATATGTCAGATCTGTACCTTATTTTCCTACCCCTAACTCTGAACCCAGGGTTCTCAGGCAAGAACTATTATGCCTGAGCTATACTGCTACCTCCACTTCTGCATTTGAGGGGGTGAGACAGGGCCTCACCATGTAGTACAAGTTGAATGTGAACTTACTTCTGTACCCAAGGCTGACCTCAAACTCTGGGATCCTCCTACCTTAGCATCCCATGTGCTGGGATTATAGGTGTGCATTACCACACCTGGCTATTTTTGTATTTTATAAAATAAACAAGGCCTACAAACATTTTAACCTGTTTGTCTATGACTTCCTAGTTGGTAATTATTAGACTCAAGCCTAGCAAGCCTAGGTGTCCAGATTATACAGCCTGAATCACTACTTATGCTTTTTGTTGTTCCCACTTGCTAATTTGTTTTGCTTTTTGCAGAGATGGGGTCAGAGCTTGCACATTGTAAGCAAGCATTGTCCCACTTACATTCTCAGCCCTCCCATTCTTATCTGCAACTTGACTGTGAAGTAACTTGATTTTACACTGTTTTTAAATTTTTTTTTATTTTTGCAGTGCCGAGTGTTGAATGCAGGGCCTTGAGCACATGAGACATGCACTCTGCTTCTGAACTACTTCCCTGGCTGCTAACGTGCTTCTAAATGAAATTAACTGTTTATTGCTGGATGAGTTTTGTCTAAACCAGACATCTGTGGTAAAGGAAAGAGTAGTACAGGAGCTAACTTATCTTCCTGACCGTAGCTTTCCTAAAAAAAAAAAAAGCACCAAAAGTCTGGGCTCCATTCTGCATAGTACATAGATCATTTTTCTAGAACTATTTTAGAAGTTAATGTGCACTTTTACCAAGGATTTATACATTTTATTGTCAATTCTAAGGTGCCTAAAGCAAAACAAACTTGTTTTGTCAAAAGTGCTCTTTTTGGGACCAGGGAGATAGCTCAGTGGAATAGTGCTTGCCTGGCAAGCTCAAGGTCCTGAGTTCAATCTCTGGTACCACAAAAAAAAAAAAAAAAAAACCAAAAAACCCACCCTTTTTTTCTATTGTTCATTGCAAAAGCATTCATTAATGACAAGCCTTCTACACTGTACTTTTAATCAGAGCAAGTGGTATGCCATAAAGGCAACTGAAATCTGAGATGAGTAGAGCTTTTTGTGTTTGTTAGAATGATTGATGATTTTTATTTCTTGTTTCTTTTTGAGATAGGAATGTCAAGGTCTCTCTGTGTTGCCCAGGTTAACCTTGACTTCTTGGGCTCACATGACCCCCCTTGCCTTAGCTTTGCCAGCAGCTGGAACTGTATGTTGTCCTTGCACCTGGCATATCACATTTAATGTTTTTGTTGCTGTTTTTTTTTTTTTAAACAAAGTCTCACTATGTAATCCAGGCTGATCAAATTTTCAGTGATCTTCCTGCTTCAGACTCCCAAGCACTGGGATATAGGCATGTACCACCATCCCTGGCCTAATCTTTACCTTAGCCTTCTAAAGTAGTTCCCCTTTTGGGGGAAATACAAATAATGGTTTGTCTATAACATAGATCTAGGTCTTCTGTTTGTAACTTTTTTTTTAGGTGTTTTGAGATAGTGGCCAGTTTTGAGCTCATAAATCTTCCTGTCTCAGCCTCCTGAGTACTGGGATTATAGCCATCTGCTTCTTTGCCTGATTATCCTTTTCTGTTTTTTTAGTACCTTTTCTCAGGTGAAAAGTTGCAGTATAGGAAAGACTTGGTTTTCTGATGATAGACACTTTAAATTCTTTAGTAAGTTATCAGTAGTTTCAGGCATAAATCTGTTGTCCTGGCTTATTGTTTCTTAAAAGCTTTAGCTTAGAATTTTCTATATTCAACTGAAAAGTCAGCCTGACAGTGACATGAAATATCTGACAGCTAGGTGACATTTCTCTTGCTTTTGAGAAGGTAAATGAAAATATCTATAGCATATTGAAGGAAAGATGTAGTCCATTCTGGTGACTGAAATTTTTATTTATTTTTTGCAGTAACAGGGATTGAACTCAGGACCATGTGCTTGACAGGTTCTTTTAATTTTTTAAGTATGGTTAATGTTTATGTCCTTAAATTTTTATTTTATTTTTTTTTTGTGGGACCAGGGTTCGAACTCACGACCTTGCACTTGCCCAGCAGGCACTTGTGCCTCGGAGCTATCTCCCCAGCCCCAATTTCCTTAAATTTTTATTTTAATTAATTATTTTGAGGACACAGTCTTCACAGGTGTGTACCACCATACCCAGCCCCAAATTCTAATAAGTGAATTTTAAAAGTAGATCCCTGTTGTTTGCAGCAGAAATCAGGAGAATGTAGGGACACAATTGGTTTCTCCCTGCTTTGAGGGCTGTTTTGTTTTTTCAATATTGTTTTCTCATGCTTAGCTTCCTCCTAGTCACAAGTCAACTCTTCATCTTTTTTTGTTGGCAGTACTGGGGATTGAACTTAGGATCTTGCACTTGCCAGGCAGGTGCTTATTCTGCCGAACTATCTCTCTGGCCCTTAACTCTTTATCTTTTGAATTACCACAGATAGTCTGCAAAAGTTATTTTTGGGGGACGGGGGTGTGTGTGTGTGTGTGTGTGTGTGTGTGTGTGTGTGTGTGTGTTACCAGGAATTGAAATCAGGACTTCATGCTTGCCATGCAGGCACTACATCACTGAGTGAAACTCACAGCCCCATAAAAAATTCTTATCCTTTCAGCCCCTGAAAAATTGTTGAGAGGCTGGGGATGTAACTCAGCAGCACAGCACCTGTCTGGCAAGTGCAAGGTTCTGAATTTGATTTCTGGTATCCCACCCCCTGAAAGTATCTCATATTTCCTTCCTTTTTTAACCATGGTATTAATGAGACCTTTTAATGGCTAAATATTAAGCAAGATTATTTTTCCTATAGAATAAGGAAGTATAACAAGAATGGATTATGGATAAGGTCTCTGGGTACAGAGGAGGAGGAGAAAGGGACATTGAAAAAGTATGATCCAAAAGGATTTGAAATCACTGAGTAAGTGACAGGAGCTTCTAGTCATGTTTAGGCTTGTTTTTCTTTTTCTTTTTTTGTATTTTGTACAGGATCTCACTGTTTTCAGCTTCCCCAGCCATGGGATTACAGGCATGTGCCACCATGCTCGTGGGGTGGGGCTGGCCCAGCATATAGTGCTGGGGATCAAACCCTAGTCCCTGCGCTTGCCTAAGCAGCCACTTAATCCTCTGAGCTGTCTTGTTGGCCCTTCATGTTTAGTTTGACTCAAACCTTCATATATATATATATATATATATATATATATATATATATATATATATATATATTTTTTTTTTTTTTTTAGAATTTATTTTATTTTGTTCTTGTTTCAGAACTTTTGTTTGTTTGTTTATTTATTTTTTATGACCAGCTCAGCCTGCCCTGAGGGCAGAGCTGGCGCAACATGTGGTGCTGGGGATCGAACCGTGGACCCTGCAGCTGCCCAAGCTTTCCTAAGCAGGTGCTTTAGACCACTGAGCCATCCTGCCGGGCCCAAACCTTGATTTTTGTTGTTGTTCTTTCCCTTTTAAAAAATTTTTTTTATTTATTTTTTTTCTTGTTTCAGAACCTTTGTTTATTTATTCACTCATTTTTATGGTCGGCTCAGCCCACCCTGAGGGCAGGACTGGCGCAGCATGTGGTGCCAGGGATCGAACCGCAGTCCCTGAAGCCACTCAAGCTTTCCCAAGCAGGCGCTTTAGACCACTGAGCCATCCCACCGGGCCCCTGTTCTTTCCTTTTTTGTAAGGACAGGTTCTTACTACATAATTCAGTCTGGTTTTTTTTTTTTTAACTTAATTTTTTTTTTTCTTGTTTCAGAACTTTTGTTTGTTTATTTATTTATTTATTTATTTTTATTTTTTTTTGTGGGACCAGGGTTCGAACTCACAACCTTGCACTTGCCCAGCAGGCACTTGTGCCTCGGAGCTATCTCCCCAGCCCCTGTTTATTTATTTTTATGGCCAGCTCAGCCTGCCCTGAGGGCAGGGCTGGCGCAGCATGTGGTGCCAGGAAATGAACCACCATCCCTGCAGCCACCCAAGCTTTCCTAAGCAGGCGCATTAGACCACTGAGCCATTCTGCCGGGCCCTCATTCTGGTTTTGAACTTAGTATCTTCCTGCTTTAGTTCTGGCACTCAGATTATAGGCATGTGCCATTACATCTGGCTTCAAATCTAGATTCTTCACTGTGTTTGATGGAGAGTGTATAAGTGGGTGTGTGTATAGTTAATGTATTTTTTTTTTCCCTCTAAAGCAACAGCAACTGGAATCAAGAGACCTATGGCATCTGAGGTGAGTTTCATAATAATACTACATTCTTTATTCCAGGAATAGCAGGATATTTGTAAAATTTTCAGTTTTTCTATGCTTAGGTCTAAAGGTTTTAGTTTTGAAAAAACAATTCACGTACTTGGCTTGCAGGCTAACAGAGGACTTCATGTGCCCTCTGTGGCACTTGTTCTGTAGGTTTGTCATGGATCAGATTGTTCCCACGTTGGGGCTGGGGAGATAGCTCTGTGGCACAAGTGCCTGCCTGGCAAGTGTAACATCGTGAGTTCGAACCCCGATCCCACCAAAAAAAAAAAAGTTCAGATTGTTCCCACCTTTTAATTCAGTTTGAGAAAATAGTATTGGGACAGGGTGGAGGCTTAGTTGTTTATGAACAGAAACTGGTTTAAAAAAAAAAAAAAAGAAAGCTCTAGCCTGGGCAATGCAGTGAAGTGCATAAACATACTTGTGCATTAGCATGTGATGAGCCTTCTGAATATATATATATGTATTTTTTTTTTGGTGGGACTGGGGTTCAAACTCACGACCTTGCACTTGCCCAGCAGGCACTTGTGCCTCGGAGCTATCTCCCCAGCTCCCTGAAGATATTTTTTTAACTTTATTTATATTATGGCTGGCCCAGCTTGCCTTGGGGGTGGGCCTGGCACAGCATGTGGTGCCAGGGATTCAACCATGGTCCTTGTGGTTGCCTAAGCTTGCCTAAGCAGGCCCTTCAGACCCCTGAGCTATCTTGCTGGCCCTAAAGATATTTTTGTTTTGCATTCAGTATCAGGGATCAAACTTGGGACCTTGTGCTTGCCAGACAGGTGCTTATGCCACTGAGCTATATCCATGGCCTTTCTGAAGGTTTTATATCTTAATTCAGAAAGGGTATATTGGGTTCTTTTATTTCACTATTGGGCATTAAACTCAGGACTTCTGGGGCTGGGGAGATAGCTCCGAGGCACAAGTGCCTGCTGGGCAAGTGCAAGGTCGTGAGTTCGAACCCTGGTCCCACAAAAAAAAAAAAAAAAACAAAAAAAAACTCAGGACTTCTGCACTAAGTTACATCTGTAGTCCATGTTTTATTTTGAGACAAGATCTCTAAGGCCAGGCTGGCCTCAGATTTGCAGTCCTCCTGCCTCATCCCTACAGAATGCTGCCATTGTGGTTTGTTGTGATTTTTCATCACTACAGTACAACTGTTGTGTTTTGTGGGGGTCATATACTGATCTGGACTCTTTCTTCTAGATGCCTTGTGCCACAAGTATGACCATCAAGAAAATAGGCCACCGAAGTGTTGATTCTTCAGGAGAGACAACATATAAAAAAGTGAGTCTGCATTGAACTCTATCATCTTTGAGAACATGATAGGGGCAACATAGTCCCCTTGATAGTATTTGCCATACAATATCCCATTTCTCGATATCTAAGCCTTTGTGCATTAGCCATCATACAACTTAAGAGTTGAGAAATAACTTTACAAAGGTCAAACTTTTTTATCTGTATATATGTTTAAATGGAATGTTCTTTGTTTGTTTTTGAAATATGTTCTCTTTGCACAGTGCAGGCCCTGAACTCAGTTTGTGGCCATCCTGGCTTTAAACTCATAAATCCTTCTCCTTTTGTCTCTGAAAGGAAACTGGGGGAAAAAAGGAAGCTAGGGGTGGTGGTGAGTTCATATAGTCTGAGTGTTAGGATTACAGACGTGTGCCACTGTAGTTGGCTGACATTTCTTTTTTTTTCCTTTCTGGTGCTTGGGAGCAAACCTGGATTCTTTGAGCTACATCCCTATTCCTGAATGAGATTGTTCTTATGAACAGATCTAGTGATGATGTCTCTGAGGTAGCATAATTGGGTTTCACTGTTGTTGGGTTTTTTTTGTTTTGTTTTTTGGTTTTTTTGGTCTTTTTGAGTTAGGGTCTTGCTATGTAGTCCAGGCTGGCCTTGAACTCACTTTTGCAGCCCAGGCTGGTCTCAAACTTGCATTGATCCTGCCTCAGCCTCCCAAGTGCTGGGATTACAGGTGTGCACCACTACGCCTGGCCAGGTTTCACTGATAATAGATACAAGCATGTAACTAGATCCTAAAGGCCATTCCTTTTTTTGCCATAGGCAATCAAGTTTCTTGGAGACTTTTATTTTATTTTGTAGTACTGCGGATTGTACTCAGGACCCTGTGCTTGCCAGGCAAGTGCTTATTCCACTGAGCTATTTCCCTGGGCCTCTTGAAGACTTTGTTTTTTTGTTTTTTTTAATTTATATTATGGCTGGCTCAGCCTGCCCTGGTGGTGGAGCTGGTGCAGCATATGGTGCCGGGGAATGAACTGGTGGTTCCTGCGGTTGCCTAAGCCATCTCTCCAGCCGTATTCATTCATTACTTGCTTTTTTTTTTTTCTTTTGTGTTTTTGAGACAGGGTCTTGATGTTCAGTTCAGGCTGGCCTTGAGCTCACTTTGGCAGCCCAGGCTGGTCTTGAACTCACATCAATCCTCCCGCCTCAGCCTCCCAAGTGCTGGGATTACAGGCATGAGCCACCACATCTGGCCATTACTTGCATTTGAAATATTCCATGACGTCCTTGGCCTGCAACTCTTTGTCATAATGCTTAGCCACCACACAACTGCAACCAGTCACTTTACAATGCCTTCCCTCATGGTCACTTTTACAGGGGCCTACCCATTCCCCAAGTTTCTTGTCATCAATCTTAATTAGGTTGATTTGGTGCTCAGCACAAAGGGCCTCCGCTAACTTTACATACATAGGCTCATTGCAGTTGTATGCACAAAGATAGGCTTGGTGCTTTGGCAGCTGTAAGCTGTCATTGATGAAGGTAATCTTCAGCACCTCTTGTTAAAGCAGTTTTTTTTTTTTTTTTTTTTTTTTTTTTTTTTTTGTCTTTTGAGACAGGGTCTCATTATGCAGTTCAGGCTAGCCTTGAGCTCACTTTGGTAGCCCAGGCTGGTCTCGAACTCACTCCTGCTACCTCAGCCTCCCGAGTGCTGGGATTACAGGCGTGTGCCACCACGCCCGGGGTTAAAGCAGTATTGACGTCCGTTATGCCTCCAGCAGCCATGTCTTCCTCAGCCATGGTGGCAGGATACGGGTAAAACTAAAACTTGAACATACTCGAGCCTCTGCCTCCACACAGCTTGGCAATGACAGGGAAAGAGCTGTTTTTATTTTGCTGCTGGGTGCTCATAAAGTGAAGGGCTTTCACTTTATGCCTGGTAATACACACATAGGCAGCACATTGATTTCTTTTGTTTCCCTAATTTTTAGTTAGGGAAATGGCCCATCATGGCCATTATCTTCAGACACCTTTCTCCAGTCCTCTAGTTCTGGACTTACTTGGAAAGGCTTAGGCTTCCCAAGGATAATGTTTAAATTATCTTGGAGTCTTAATTCTCGCCCATTTAAATTTTATGTTTTTTGCCTTTATTTTGTTGTGCTTAGTGGCAAAAGTGAACTGACTCATATTCTCAGTTAGGTACTTGCCAGTCTTTGGAATGGGCTGTGAGGCTCATTCAACTGACATTTAATGAACTCTTCTTTTTAATGAATTTTTTGGAGAGAGTGTTTCAATATGTAGTTCAGGCAGGGTGGCCAGTCTTAAATTTGCTGTGTAGCATAGACTGCCCTCAAATTTGTAATCCTCATGCTTCTGCCTCCTGAGTGCTAGAATTACAGGCATGTACCACTATACTTAGCACTATTGAGCTCCTTTTATATGCTGAATATTGGAATAAAAAGATGAGTTTCTAGGCAAAACCTTAAGACACTAGTTATAATTTAATGCCCACAGAGGACTAAGTGGAATATGAGTAATATCAGGTGTGTGCAGGGATGAGGGAAATTAGGACAGTTAGCCAATAAAACTTAATATAATGATTGAGGAAGGTATTACATGTCTGTTATCTAGTGTTCTAGCCACACTTCAACTATAGCTGTTTAGTCAGATTGAGAAAGTGAAAGTGTATTTAATTTTAATTAAATTTGAAAATCCTTGTGCTGGGATTATAGGTACTACCACTCCTGGCATTTATTTATTTATTTGAAATAGGGTCTCAATATGAAGTTTGGACTCATAGCATTCTTCCTGTCTCAGCTTCCCTAGTGTTGAGATTACAGGTGTGTAGCACCCTGCCCAGTTCAATAATTCTAATTCTTTTTTTTTTTTTTTTTTAATGTATTTGGTACAGGGTCTCACTACGCAGTCTGGACTTGTAGTGATCTTCCTCTTTTCAGCACTGGGATTATGGGCATGCACCACCATGCACGGTCTGAGTGGTGGGCTCAGTGTGCCTGGGAGCAGGACTGGCACAGCTGTAGCCCTGTGCTTGCCTAAGTAGGTGCTTAGTCTGCTGAGCTATCTCACTGGTCCAATAATTCTAATTCTTACACATTTGATCTTTTTTTTTTGTATGTGGGATTGAACTCAGGACCTTGTACTTGCCAGGTAGGTACTTACACTGCTGAGCTATCTCCCTGACCCCCAGTAACTCTAATTCTTAAATATTTTTCTCATAAATAATTTAAGTTGAGCCCAATGTGATGACATATGCTATAATCTCAGGACTGTGGAAGGTTTAGACACCAGGATTGCAAGTTTGAATCCTAAATTGGCCAAGTTAGAGACTAAAGGCCTGTCTCAAAATGAAAAAAAAAAAAGATAAGAAAGCTCACTTTAAAGTCTGTTGGTTCAGAGCCAGGTGTGGTGGCTCACGCCTATAATCCCAGCACTCAGGAGGCTGAGGCAGGAGGATTGGTGCGAGTTCGAGACCAGCCTGGGCT
>PVJA010056301.1:0-10858 GCA_004027025.1 Myocastor coypus
TTTTTTTTTTTTTTTTTTTCAGTGTTTGTGAGACAGGGTCTCACTCTGCAGTTCAGGCTGTCCTTGTGCTCACTTTTGTAGCCCAGTCTGGTCTCTAACATGCACCAATCCTCTTGCCTCAGCCTCCCAAGTGCTGGGATCACAGGTGTGCGCCACCACACCCGGCTGTGATGGTTGATTTCTTTATGATAGCCATTCTTTCTGGTGTTAGATGGTATGTAATCTAAGTGTTGTTTTGATTTGCATTTCATGAATGGCTAGCGATGTGGAGCATTTCTTCATGTATTTGTAGGCTTGCTGCATGTCTTTCTCTGAGAAGTGTGTGTTCATCTCAGATGCTCATTTCTGGATTGGGTCTTTGAATTTTGGAACCCTAATGGTTTTTAGTTCTTTGTAGATTCTAGATAGAAGACCTTTGTCTGAATACTTATTAGTTAAAATATTTTCGAAATTTGTGGGTCTTCTTTTCACTCTGTTGGTGATTTCCTTTGACATGCAGAAACTTCTTAGCCAGAGGAGGTCCCCATTTGTTGATGCTTTCAAGTGCTAAACGTGCAATTTGATGTCTGTCCGTGAACATTTTGCCTACTCCGATGTCTTCAAGATTTCCTCTCACTTTCTCTTCCAGGAGATTTAATGTTTCACTTTCCACATTTAGATCTTCAATCCATTTCGACATTAGTTTCTTGCCTGGTGATAGACTAGGGTCAAGTTTTAGTTTTCAGCATGTAGAGAACCAGTTTTTCCAGCACCAGTTGTTAAAGAGGCTATCTTTCTTCGAGTAAACGTGTTTGTCTCCTTTGTCAAAGAAAGGTGGCTGAGTGCGTTTATATTTGCTTCTGTATCCTCTAATCTATTCCATTGATCTTCAGGTCTATTCTTTTGCCAGTACCATGATTATTTTATTACTGTAGCTTTGTAGTGTAACTTTAGGTCTGGAATTGTAGTGCCCCCTGCCATACCTTTATTGCAGAGAATTGTCTTTGCAATTCTGAGTCTTTTTTAGTTCCTAATAAATTTTAGGAATGACTTCCCCAGTTCTGTGAGGTATGTCGATGGTATTTGGATAGGAATTGCATTAAATCTGTACAACAACTGAGAGAATATGACCATCTTCACAAGGTTGGTTCTTCCTATCCAGAAGCATGGAATATGTTTCCATTTTCTGAGATCTTCTAAGATCTCTTCTTTCAGAGTACTATAGTTTTCATTGAAAAGGTCTTTTACTTCCTTAGTTAGGTTGATTCCTACGTATTTAATTTTCTTCGGTGCTATCATAACAGGTAGTTTCTCCACCGTGGTGAACTTATACAGTTAGCACCTGTGGAAATTTGGGTCTAGATCCATCAAACATGTTTCACTCCAGAGGCGTCTGTCTGCAAGTCGGAGCTCAGCTGGCTGGGTACCACGAGGCCCTGTGTGTCGGGACAGTGGTCGGCAGTGTGGGTATAGTGCGTGGCCATGTGGGAAATATGGGTGTAGTTGGAATTTGGACAGTTGTAGTGTTTGGGGGGATGTATTGGGCTGAGAACATTCTTACCTGTCCAATGTGAGTCCTGGTCGGGAAGGTGGGTGGAATCTGAGCTCAGGTTGTTGATGAGTCAGCTAATGGACCAGGCCTAAGTCTTCTGGTTGGCCCAGTCTGGGTGGCGGAGGAGTCCGTGCTGGAGTTCGGAGGTGATGCGTGAAGTCCGGGAGCTGGGGCTTGGTCCCGGCCCCACGCATCCTGTCTAAAAATCCTTAGCAACAAATTTGATCACAATAAATAATATAAGAGCTACTGTTAACTATTTTTGTTGTGAAATTCTGTAACATTTGTATTTTTTCTATTGCTTTATTTCTCCTCTTTTATTTCTTTTTATGTTTTATCCATTTAACATAAAATAAAAAAGATATTTACCATGATGTAAGAGGGTGATAACTATTTGCTGAGATGTTAAGTGAATGGGATATTTGGTAAAAAGTATGTAATAGAAAACAAAAACACTTTCACTGATACAGAGGTTAAATAAAATATTTTCTTGGAAAGCAGACTTGGTTTGTATTATAACTTCATAATTTACTGACTTTTATTTCAGGACAAGTGAAGTACTATCTAACTGGTACTTTTCTAATTGGTAAAATGAGAAGAATAGAAGTAATTAATGGTAATTTTGTAGGAATAAATGAAAATGATATAGATATTTTTCACTTGGCATAGAAATAAGTTGTTTCAGAATTTAGTAATTTTGATTATGTGCAGTTCTGAGTATATAATCACTTGTATTTCAAACACAGTTATGTCAGCCAAGTACATGGGAAATACACGTATTTTTGTAGGCAATGTCCAAAATCAAGTATTTAGTAATTTTGTACTCCATTGTATAATTATTTTCTTTCAACTTTCCATGTTGGCGAATAAACCATTTTAATATGTAATATATTTATACATGAGTAATCAATAACATATTTATTTAATGTGCTCATAGGCTATTTCAATTTTGTCCCTGATATAAAATAAATTGTATCAGAAGTATGTGGATGGCTATTACAAATAGTACGTGTAAATGAGTTTGTCCATTTGAGTTCTATGGGCTTATTTAGGCTTGGTACTGTGTGATGGACTGACAACTGGTGGTCAAAGTGTAACATCCATTTGAACCGGAACAGCATGGTGCTGTGTTCTCATACCTCACCTGAGAATTGCTGCTGACAGAAGAAAAGAACTGAAGCAGCAGACGAGTGTTTGTTGGGAAGCTATAGAGCAATACTACCTTTTGTGGAGAAGCTTTTAATGCTGGCTTTCCTGATGAACTCAGCTGTTCTCATTATAGGATGATCTCAAAACCTCATTTTCACTGGGAATGATTGTGGTACCTTTCAGGGGATCTCTGCTTCTTACTTTGAGCTTTGCTTCCCAGCTCCAGTGCAGATTCCTGTGCCTGCTAACAGAGATCTTTCATCACGCTGGCATAGATATTCCAGCTTCCACCACTTACCATCGATTTTTGGCTTTCTGAACAGACACATGAAACAAGTCTGTTTGAATCATTGCCATGGATTGTCGATCTCCAGTGAACTTGTAGGGAGGGGAGACACTGATATAGACTCTTGATCTTCAGCTGAATACATGCAGGACATTACCATGAGATTCAGGCCCTCATCAAAATTATTTGGTCTTTAGTGTTTACATAGTTATCCTGCATTTTTTTGTATATGACTCAGGGGTGCTATTACAAAATAATTCTGTAAGATATGTGCTTATTTTGGGCCAGGGAGATAGCTTAGAGGCACAAGTGCCTGCCTAGCAAGTGAAAGGTCTTGAATTTGAGTGCATTTTCCACAAGAAAGAAAGATATGTGCGTATTTTCTAATGTATTTAATGAAGGGTCTGAAGGATCTCACTGCACAGACCAAGCTCATAGTGATCCTCCTGTTTTCAGCCTCTGAATTGCGTGTCTTGTATTATATTTTTTCCTCGTAAATCCTGGCTACAGCACAATTTAAAACACTAACATTTCTGAGAACTTAAATATGCCACATCAAAACCAAAATTATAGCATTCATTATTTATCATGACATGATAATTTAATTATGCTTTCTAATTTCAAATTGAACCAGTTAATTTGTAATATTTGGCATGCTCTCTATACCAACAATTTTTGAGAAATTTTGAATCCAAATGATAGGAATGACATAATCAAGTTGTGTCTCCAGTTTGAAAGGATTGAGTTTCATCCAAAAATGTAGAGTGAGTGTAAATAATCTGAATAAGGGGATAGAAATTATGATGCATAGGAAGAACTATTATTAAAAGTACACCCACATAATTGTCCTATTTACTTGTAGGCCTTTAGCTTGAGTGTTATATCATTTGTTATTAACTCCATAACCTTTGGTAGAAAATGAATTTCATTTCATATATTTAAACATTTGAAGTAAATGTGCTGCAAACCATATGGATCTTGTTTGAAACTCTTTCTAATTCTAAATATCCATGTGCAAATGATAAAATCGAATTTACTTGGTAGGGTAATGAAAAGCTGCTCTCAAATCACATCCAAGGAGATCATCCTATAGGTTTTCTAAGTACTGAATTCCAAGGAAATTACTTCATCATAATATGATCCATAACACACTAATGAAGATTGCAATGTGCCCAGTATGCATCTATGTTGACTTTACAGAACTGGAATTACTTCATGTGCATTTCAACTCAATGAAGTCATTTTTAACTGTCATGGTTCTGAGGCTGACTTCGTCGTTGTGGGTTCAGACCCTGAACCACATAATCCTGAAAATTAGTCAGTTACTGAAATATTATTAACCTTGCCTTGACAATAACTGTTTTATATTTCATAGGCCTGTAAAATTTAAATTAAGTACAGTTTCATAAAGATATTTTTAGTGACATCTACCTATTTGTCAGTATGTTTTCTTTATATATAATTGAAACATCCCAGTAAAGATGTTCTAGAATGAAACTAATGAGGATTGTTTTATTGATAATTTTTCCATATAGTCAAAGACAGAATTATACGTTATCTAGTGTAATCCTAAAATATGTTTCCTATGAATTTTACCCTGAGAGTAGTTTAAATTTCTTCTACAAGGTGTATTGAGATACATAATATTAACTCTTACTATCCTATTAAAGCCTTATAAGATATGCTAGATTACAGTAGTAAAATCCATCCCCATGATTCTGCTCATCCTCTTATATACTTGATGTATGCTCAAGTTAGAAGCTAAAAACATTTTCAAAAATGTATTTCATTGCTGCAAGGTCTCACTGTGCAGCTGGGAATTGTGGTGATCCTCCTGCTATTAGCCTCTCCAGTGCTGGAATCACAGGTGTGTGCTGCTACACTCAGACGCTAGCAAGCTCAGCCTACCCAGGAGTTGGGGCTGGTGTGGTATATGGTGCAAGGGATTGAACTACAGTTCTGAACTTGCTTAAGCTTTCATAAGCAGGCACTTCAGTCCATGGAGCTATCTCACCAGCCCCTATAAATATCTTGAAAAAAATCAAAAGACATCACATAAGTTTCCAACGTAAAACTCAATAATATAGCTTATACCAAATAAAAGACAAAGGACCTACAATGTGTTACAAGGGCTCCCTTGGCCTTCCGTCATTGTTCATTACCCTCTCACTTTGTCTCTAGGCATCTTTCCTAGTTCACATTGCCAAGCAGTTCTCTTCATCATTCACTGCATATACCAATATATATATATATTAACTCTAGTATGAATTTTATTTTTTTTGTCTGGAGTACACTTCCTCAGAATGTTAATGTAGCCTTATAAGATGTATTAGTCTATAATAGTAAACTTATCTCTCTTATCTCTTTCAAATCTTTATTTATGATGCAAAAAGTATCCTTACATTACTCAAATTACATTTTTACGTCTACTCCAAACTTAAATCTTTCTTTCATCTTGTATAGTTTTAACAATGTTTAACAAGTAATATTTTACAGACCTTGAATATTATATATTTATTATTAATGTCTGGTCTCCAACACTGAAATGTAGCTCTATGTGGTAAAAATTTAAGTCTCTATTACTCATTACTACAGCTATAACTTTGTAACTTTGCCTGGGACATGGTAGCCACTCAATAAACAACTTGAAAATAAGGAAATATTGATCTGAATTTGGAATCTATCACTCATGCAATGAGTTAAGTATCTTGCACACATAATTAAAGGCAAAATTACTTTATATTAAGGTCCTCAGAAATGATGCTTAATTAATTTCGGAATGTTTGTTCTCAGTCTAGGGTAAGAAATCTTGAATATAACAATACTCTCTTCTCAAATCAACTCAATAGAAATCAGTAACAGGTATTTGGGAGGCTAAGGCAGGAACATCACCATGAGTTTAAGCTCAGCCAGGAGTACATAGGGAATTCAAGGTCAGCTTGAACTGCGTAACAATATCCTGTCTCCACACACAAAAAAATATTCTCATAGGAACCACAAGAAAATTATGAGGTTTTATGTATTTAGTATAGGGTTTACAGGGTCTCACTACACAGAACAGACTATACTAATGCTCCTGTTTTCAGCCTCCCAAGCACCGCAAGCACTGGGATTACAAGTGTGTGCCACCGCACCCAGCCTCAATTGTCATCCCAGCATGCCCTGGGACTGGGGCTGGCACAGCATGTGGTTCCAGGGAGCAAACCACGGTTCCTCAGCTTTGCATAAGCACTCTTTTTAGTCATCTGAGCTATCTGACCAGGCACAAAACTCTCTTTTTAATAAAAATTCTACATAGTGTTTTATATACTGAAACCTGAGAGCATTATTTCTAAAAGTGGAAAGGTGACACCACAAATATGGTCATTTCTGCTTTCCTTAAACATTTCTTTCTTTATATTAATAAGAGGACATTTTCTAGGGTAGCTGTTGTGGTATTGATCTTTGTGATCTCACAAAACAACATATGTATTTTTTATTTTAAATTTAATTTCATTTTGAGGGTGATTGGATAATGCAGTGTTATGCTCAGTGTTGGATTAGTCCATAAATGTGTTCATAGTTGACTTGTTGTTAGAAAGTGGGACCTGATTAGAGGCAAATCAATGGAGCTAGAGGCCTCACCTACAAATATGTATCTCTCCTTCTTTGAGCTCCTCCTTTCCTTTTTTGTTGTCTTCCACGAAATGAACAGATTTTTTTTCTTAATGAAGTGCTTCCACCATGCTGACTTTGAACACCACTCCGTTAACCATGAACTGAAGTATCTGAAACTGTGAGCCAAAATAATTCCATCCACCATTAATTAATTTATTTATTTATTTTGTCTTTTTGAGACAAGGTCTTGCTATGCAGTTCAGGCTGGCCTTGAGCTCAATTTTGTAGCCCCTGTGTCTGCCTAAGAAGGTGGTTTAATCCTTTGAGCTATCTGGCACACTCTACATGTGGAGACTTCCAGAGGTTGAAATTAACTAATGATACACTGGAATTATGGGCCTTCCTACAGCTGGGAGTTGGGGTGTGAGCACCACACCGAGCCTGGGGCATATAGCTTGGATGCAACTTAAGGGAGATAGACATCCTCTCTGTAGCCATTGTTGCTGATACTTCTCCCTTTTGCTCTTGTTGTTTTGCTGCTTTCCACTGCCGTGAACTGCTGTCCTCTGCCATGTGCCAGTCTACCTTGGAAGAGTTGAGTATGGACTGAAATCTCTATTAACTGTGAGATAAAAAAGCCCTTCCTTCCTTAATTTTGCATGTCAAGTATTTGTCTCAGCAACAAGAAAGGAGTAACTGAAAAAGGCTGTTAATAAAAAATGGGTTATCTACATGCAAAAGAAGACAACCATTCCCAAGAAAACCGTCAATTGCTGTTTATACTCCAAAGAACACAGTTAACAAATTACTTCTATTGTTCTTGAAGATAGTTCTGTGTGTCCTGGTATGAAAATATACTCAAGTACATCACTTGGTTGTGAAATCTGGAACCACAGTAGGGAAAATTTTCAATCTCTCTTTTCTAAAATACTAAGGATTTCCGTCCAGCTAGGGCCTAGGCCTTGCTTGTGAGGGACTATCCACACACTCTAAAAAACCTCCTTTGTCAGATAGGCGTGGTATGAAAGTCTCTGGCTGAAGTCCTTACAGAGAGGCTAGGGACCAGAACCACCCAGCTAAGCAAGGAGCAGAACATCTTGTCAAAGGGGCACAGCTACTTCACTTCCACAGGCTACAGGAGGAAGAAGCTGAGCACAAGAGCTAGATGCAGTGTATTAATTAGCTAACTTCTTGATAAAGCTACAAATAAAAGTTCATTTTTACATTATAGTAGGGCAATTTCTGAATTTTTAAATCTCTACAATTTCTAGTGAAGGAATGTGCAAAGATAAAGAGCATAACCTCAGCCTGTTACAAAGAAAATTAACTATGCTCTTGGCTTACTTTATTTAGAAGATCCTCTCACTCAAATGTACACAGGAAGACAAGAAAATATTTTTGATAGTAATAAATTCTTACATCCAGAAAAGAATGAGCCTAAATAAAAACCTCATGCTGCACCTCTAACTCCTAGAAAAAGAAGAGTAATTCAAGCCTAAAGTGCAAAGACAGAAGGAAACTATGTAGATCAGAATAGGCATAAATTTGGTCAGAACCCTCTAGACCCAGGGCAGGCCTGGCATGTGTGCGAGACCTTCTACTCTGCTGAACACATCGGATGCCCTCTCGTCTCAGCCCAGGACCCAATTGTGTGTCTGGCTTCCGCCATGCTCTGTACTGCAATCTAGCTCAAGTCTGGGGCTGGCTTGTGAGGGACAATCCATACACACATGAGAACCTCCTCCATTAGATGGGCATGGCGTGAAACTCTCCAACTCAAGTCCCTACAGAGAAGCTAGGGGCTAAAACCGCCTAGCTAAGCAAGGAGCAGAACATTTTTCAGAGAAGCACAGCTGGTTCACTTCCACAGGCTGCAGCAAGAAGAAACTGAGCACAGCAGCCAGATGCAAGTCAGGCACGTCTGGGTAAGTTGAAACTTGCTAGATGTGGACCCAGAAAACTGACACTCTTTGTTAGACTCCAATTAATGAGAGCATCTTCTACCTTTCTATCTTGAATGAGACAGGGGGCAACAGGTAACTGGAGGTGAACCAGCATGTCTGGAAGACCACAGGTACATCAAGGGGAGGTGATCAGGCAGAATGCTGGGGAACTAAGTTAAATGCAAATTACCAATTTAATATATTCTCAGCTGCACAGCCATAAAGCTGAATTTTACTATCTAAAATACAAACCCATTAGTTATAAAACTTTGTCAGTTGCTAAATATCACTATCCATTGTTAGTTTTCCTAACTATATATATATATATCAGTGGTTCTCAACCTTTCTAATGCCATGACCCCACAATACAGTTCCTCATGTTGCAGTGACCCCAAACCAAATAATAATTTTGGTGGCTACTTCAAAACTGTAATTTTGCTACAGTTATGATTCGGAATGGCTTTAAACGACCCCTGTGTTTTGGTCGTTTGATCCCCCACCAGGGTAGCAACCCACAGGTTGAGAACCACTGATATATATATTCTCTGTTGGGTAAGAATTTCTCTAGGTGATAAGGTTGTAAATTCACCTAAGATCAACATCAAAGGTCAGAGGACAGTGCCATACGAAATGACAAAGAGAAGGAAGAAAATGCATCCTGAAGCTCCAAGCCCTCCCAGAGCAAATGCAGGTGGCACTAGCATAGAAGAAATTGGGAATCACACAGCTGAAATCTCTCAATTCATAGCATCTGAAGTAAAAAAATCAAGTGTAAAAAGGTATAGAGCAAATCAGATTACAAATAATTTCTGAAGTAAAAAAAGAAATGATAATTAAAATGAAAGAATCAATAAATTATTCTAAAGAAAACACAAATAAAAATAAAAGAGAATAAAAAATGATGGAATGCTCGAATGAGCAATATATGAACCAATTAGAATGCATGAAGCAGATTCAAAGAAATATACAGGAACTTGACATCAAAATCACAAGCTGACAAAACTGTTCAACTGATAATGTGAGTAACAACTTTGGTGTTAATGATGTGTAATATGACAATTGTTAATATCCTATTCTCATTTTGAAATTCTGTATAATTTTTGTTTTTTGCTTTGTTCTTCTTTGTTCTTGTTTTTCTATTTTTTTAAAAAAAATCTACATTATTTAATTAGATTCTTATTAGGAAAACATAGAGAGCTAATTTGTGAAGATAAATTCCATTTGTTAGAGCAAAAATGGATTGTAGGTAGCCCCAGACCTCAGGAACAGCTTTGATTTTTGCTAAAATCAGAGAGTCCACTGCTCTCTGATCCACCTTGTGCTGCTGTGAAATCTGGCATCTCTTTCTTCGTGTCAAAGATCTCACCCTCCTGTTGTGTGCATTTCTGAAGCTTCTTAAAGTATGCATCAGTGAGGTGTTTGTGGATTTTCACTATGCTGATATCAAATTTTTTTTTTGTCTTTTTGAGACAGGGTCTCGCTATGCAGTTGAGGCTGGGCTTCAGCTCACTTTTGTAGCCCAGGCTGTTCTCGAACTCGCACCAATCCTCCTGCCTCAGCCTCCCGAGTGCTGGGATTACAGGAGTGAACCACCACGCCCGGCTATGATATCAATTTTTGTAGAAGTGGCAATAACAAATTTTTGGTGTGTTCTTTGGAAAGGAACATGATTAATGCTAAGAGGCCCAGTCACAAGGACCAAGCCACTAGTCAACCACTGCAGGAAGACCACTTTCTTGCCTCTGTGACACTGGGTGAAGATAATCAAGATTGTGCAAGGAATAATGCTAGCTTGAAGTTCATTCACATGCTGACTGAAGGGTTTCTTGCCATGGATCCAGAGCTTTCAGGGCACATCTTTGAAAGAGTAGTATCTAGACACTTTCTCAAACTTAAACACCCAGGAACTTCCATTCTTTTCCCCTCTGACTGTAATCATAGCTAGATCTTTCTCCACTTTCTTCTCAGCCTTTTATTTACCAGCTATGTACTTTCTCTTGTACAAAGCTTTTCTGTAATACATAGCAGATTGGGAGTATCTGCCAACTCCTGTAACCAGGCAAGGATTTTGAACGTAGTGGAGCTGCCTCTTGGACTTTTTTCACCTTTGCCTTATTCTTTTCACCAGTAACACTGGAAGAGTCCTACTTGGTTTCACCTTCTTCTTCTTCTTCTTCTTCTTCTTCTTCTTCTTCTTCTTCTTCTTCTTCTTCTTCTTCTTCTTCTTCTTCTTCTTCTTCTTCTTCTTCTTCTTCTTCTTCTTCTTCTTCTTCTTCTTCTTCTTCTTCTTCTTCTTCTTCTTCTTCTTCTTCTTCTTCTTCTTCTTCTTCTTCTTCTTCTTCTTCTTCTTCT
>PVJA010056302.1:0-10858 GCA_004027025.1 Myocastor coypus
TTTTATGACCATCATTGATATTCTAATAACTTTCCATACAATGTGATATAGGCAGTTACACAATTTTGACACAGATATTTGGAAATTCAAGGAAATACAAAACTGTAGCCTGTCAAGAATATGGTTTTTGGCCCAGCCTCTTGTTTTCAAGAACTATTCTTGAGAGAATGACAGTAACTGAGTTTACACCAGGAGCAGATGTTTCTCTAACTTGCTATGGGACTAATAACACACACTTTGGATTTGGAGTTGTTAGATGTTATATAAGGGATCACATCTTTTGCAGGAGTATTCTCTTGGGCTGATCTTATGGCAAAACAAATCATATGTGGTGAAGGTCAAAACTAATCTATGAAACAACTCATAGATTAGTTTTGACCTTCACCACATATGATTTGTTTTGCCATAAGATCAGCCCAAGAGAATACTCCTGCAAAAGATGTGATCCCTTATATAACATCTAACAACTCCAAATCCAAAGTGTGTGTTATTAGTCCCATAGCAAGTTAGAGAAACATCGCTTGCCAATACTCTATTTTCTAATGTGGCACCATTTTTATGTTTCTAAATAGAAAAGAAAAATTGCCTTTCTGCAGAAATGGATGAAATATTACCCAAGTCAAAAATACTGCATATTCTGATTCAGTCCAGCAACCAGGCCTGGAGCATGAGTGAGGCTATGCTGGGCCCACCGGAAACTCAATCGATCTAGCTACCAGACCCAGCGAGTGAGACATGGCTTGGGTCCCACCAGAAATTCATTCACCCTAGCAACAACGCTGGACATGTGAAGTAGACTGCCCCTGGCCAGCCATAAACTCATTCAACCCAGCAACTGGGCCCAGCATGTGATTGAGACCCACCAGAGCCCACTGGAAACTCACTTGACCCAGCAACAAAGCCTGGCATGTGAATGAAATTTCATTCATCAGACAGGCCCAGCATGGAAAACTGTGGCAGAACTCCCTGCAGAGAGACTAGAGACAAGACCCACCCAGCCGATCCAGGAGCAGAACATCTTGCCAGATTGGCACCATAGGTTCACCTCCAAGGGCTGCAGCAGGAAGAAGTGGAACACATCAGCCAGACCCAAGCCACACTCACCTGGATGAGTTTGAATTTGCTAGATCTAGATTTGGTGCTAAGATAAGAACTCTACGAAAGCTCTTCACCAAAGCTCAGAAAACTGGGCTACACAAAGTGACAAACAGAAGGAGCAAAATGCAATCCCAGGCCCTGAGGCAATCCACAACAAATGTATGAGACAATAGCATAGAAGAAATTGGAATTTATATGCCTGAAATCTCTGAATTATTAACATCTGAAATAAAGAAACAGCTACAGAAAGGCATAGATGAAACCAGATAAGCAATAATTTCTAAAATAAAAAAACACAAATAATTCCTATAGTAAAAGAAGTACTAAGTGTTTCTAAAAAAAGGCATTGATAAAAAATAGAGAATAGAAAAAGATACTTAAATGAGCAACATAGGAAAGTAATAGACTGTATGAAGTAGATTCAAAGTGCTATACAAAAACTTAAAGCCTCAGTCACAAGCTGGCAAAACTATTTCAATGTAAGTGAAAATAGACTTTCAGACCTCAAAGACACCACGGCAGCTAGTGAAGACGTAATAAAAGATCTCTTAAAAACAACTAGGATGCAAGAAAAATAATTCAACATCTACAAAATGATGCAAAGATGAACAACATAAGACTAATCAATGAGAAAGAAGGAATCAATACAAATGACATAAAAAGAATATTGACAGAAGTAATAGCAGAAAACTTCTCAAATATGGGGAAACAATTTGACATTCAGGTAACTAAAGCATATAGAACTCCAAATAACATCAACCCAATTAAAACCACACCCAGACATATAATAATCAAGATCCCAAAAATTCAGCACAGGAACAGTATACTTAAAACTGCTAGAGAAAAGAAACAGATCACATTTAAAGCAAAATCCATCAGAATAATGGTACATTTCTTCTTACAAACCATCAAGTCAAGAAGAGCATGGAGCAGAGTACTTTAAGTCTTGTAATAAAACAAATTTTAGCCCAGATTGCCATACCGTGCAAAGCTCTCTTTCAAGTTCAATGGAGAAGTGAAACACTTCCAGGACAAAGATCAACTAAAGATTTTCATGATGACAAAGCCAGCCCTGGGTTTACTAAAAGGTATTTATTTTAGAGAGGGGTCAAAATGACCACAACTCCATGAAGGAGAATGGAAAGAGCTCAACAAATAGGGCAAACAAACACAGGAGAAAAAGATATATACAAAAGCAGTCTTTCAACTATTCTTTGGTATACAGCCACAGAATATATTCATCAGCATATTCTACCAAATGACTTCTCTTGCAACCTATGGGTTATGATTCTGTCTGGTTGTACAGGGTGGATGTCAAGGAAATAGCAGTCACTCAGTTCCACATGTGACATCTGGCCACTTTGTGTGACATCCTGTCCCCAAACTGTTAGAAGTTCTGGTCATATATTTGCCATTCCAGTATTTATGTTATGTTTTATTCTTAGTAATTCTTTACTACTATGAAAACTTTTTCTTAGTTCATATCTTTGGATATATTAACCTATTTGAATACTATGTAAATACTCTGAATTGACTACAGATTTATACATGTGATATACAACATTCTGCCCTCTAAGTTGGACTCATGATTTGTTTTGAATTTGGAATATCATTTTGAAATGTTTAATTTTAATTAATATCTAATTAATTTTGTGAATATTTTTAATTATACTTTTTGTTTTATGATTCATACTGTATCTCTGACTTACAATCTACTTATATAAGACATGGTATGATATTTTCTCCTAGTTTTAGAAACTTTAGAAAGAAAGATATATATATATATATGCACAAGAGAGTTAGGATAGAGATAGAGCTACTTTGTCTTAATTTATTGAGAATTAAAGTATGTACTAATATTGTTTAGACAAGATATCAGGTCTACAAAAATTAGAGAAGAAGAAGAGCTACAAGGTTAGCCCATATTTTGGCACTAGCCCTTCAAGGCTAGTGAGGACTCAGGACACAAAAGACACTGTACTGTAGCACTCAGTGGTGTCCCAAATTTTCTGTTCAAGTAGATCATGAGGCCACAGAGGAAAGGAATCAATGATGTAGTGTGCCTAAGGAGAGCTGCCTAGAGAGAAAACATTTTCTCTTCAAAAAGAGCAAACTGGTTGAGCAATGGCCATGATTCATCCAATGGCCAATATTGACAAAAGTTCCGCAAAATGCTGTACATTGTTTCAAAGTAAATCCTGAGGGGATTTGACTAACTTTGTCAGATAAAAAATTTACATGTTTTGTTATATAGGTATTGCTTCAACTAGGCCCTAACCAGTCAGCAAAAAAAGTTTAACCACAAGGCATAAAAAGTAAAGCCAGATTAGTATGCTGAGCTGTAAAAGGCTTATCAACAGCTTCTGACATTGCCAGTTCTGCCAATAATCCACTACTATGATGAAATATTGCTCTATGTAAATAACTACTTACTCTTAGTTCAATGAGAAGAAATATTTATACCAACAGTGTTTAGAAGAGTTACAATGTCTGTATCTTGTACTCTGAACAACTACAATGAAGACAATAGGCATTGTTTTCAATTATTGTGGCTGTCCTACTAATGTGTTTTGAAACTGTCTCAATATTATTTCTTATCAAAAATAATAAAAAATTTAAAAAAGAAGATATCAGATCTGCCTCTTGTACTCTGAATAATTACTATGAAGGCAATATTATGCATGGTATTATTATAATAACCATCCTACTAACTTGTTTTGAAATGATTTCATTGCTATTTTATCTTTTTCTCATTAACATGAATTTAAAGAAAAAGAAACTAAAAAACAAAAATACTGAATATTCTAAAGACAAGTTTATGTAGCACTTAATGTATACAATATGAATTTGAAATACGAAATTAAAAAATAATTTTTCTTCCCCCAAATAAATAAACAAATAAAAATTAAACTTTATGTGAGCCCATGCTTTCACTTCACAGCTTGCATGAAATCCCTGGATCATACATGTGTTCACTGACTTCTTAATGTACCTGATGTCCAAAGTATAGGAGAAATTTAGCTGCTTCACATTCTTACCAGCTGTTCTATTTATAATGACTATGTCATCAGGAGGGTAGTGATTTGTAGTGTTGCTGTGGTTCTGAGCTTCATTGTCCAAATGAGGTCAAGACACTAGCATTTTATGATTCACAGTTCAATTTTTTTTTTATTTTCACATTGGATAGTTTGTCTTTGTTTTTTAATTAAAAGATACGTGTATATTGTGCAAGTCCTCTGCCAGAAATACAACTTCAAATGTTTTATTCAATTCTGTGGGTTGACTTTCATTTTTTTAATGGTGTCTTTTGAATAGCGACAGCTTGTTATTTTTATTAGATCCAATTTGTCAATTTTTTTCTGTTATGGCTTATTTTTTTTTCCTTACTATCTTTAAAATATTTCCAACTAAAAGTTACCAAACAGTTCTTTTTCTAGTTTTATATTTGCATATTTTACATTTAAATCTGTACTCCATTTCAACTTATTTGGAGTATACAGTAAGGTAAGGGTAAGCATTGATAATCATTTTTATATAAATGCTCATTTGCTTCTGTGTCACTTATTCAAAAGACTTTGTTTTCCCCATTAAATGGACTGAAGAAATTAATATTGTCACATTGGTCATATTACAATAAGCAACCTACAGATTTAATGCAAACCCAATCAAATTTCTAATGATATTCCTCACAAAACTAGAAGAACAATCCAAAATTCATATGGAAACATAAAAGGCCCAATTCGGCCAAAGCAATCTAAAATAGAAAAAGCAAGGCTGGAGAACCACAATATTTAATTTCAAATTATATTGCAAGCCATGTTACTGACACAAAAATAGACCCAGAGGGCTGGCGAGATGGCTCAGTGGTCTAAAGCGCCTGCTTAGGCACACTTAGGCAACCTCAGGGACTGTGGTTTGATCCCTGGCACCACATGCTGCGCCAGCCCTACCCCCAGGGCAGGCTGAGCCGGCCATAATATAAAAAAAATAATAATAATAATAAATAAATAAATTAAAAAAATAGACCCAGATACCAAATGGAATAGAAGAGAGAACCCTAAAGTAAACCTACACAATCAGAGCCACCTAATCCTTGGGAAAGGGCCAGGGTAGAAATATTAATCCAGTGTGATTTAATCTGATATCCTCAGAGAATTAAATAAAGGACTGCAGAAAGGCACAGAAATTTGAGAGGCCTTAGAATTACACCACTACACTGGCCAGAAACTTTTTGCTTTGACCCCGTTCCCTCCAAGGGTTGTCATGGGGCCACATACATGTACCCAAGAACAAAAAGTTTTTGACAATTTGATATTGATTCTAAAAGAAATCTACATGATAAAATACTGAAGGATGAAAGCTTGCATAATTCTAGTAATATCAACTTGTTTATAAAATTTACACAATAAAAGTAGTTTAGTTTATCTGAAAAGGTTCAAATCAAGTCAAAAATATGAATTACAAAAATTCCATAAAACCAACAAATTCAGTGATTCGGCAAAAACTTATCAAAACACTAAGAAATAGAAAAATCTACCAACATTATAGAATATTTTAAATTTATCTCTCCTATTAATTGATAGCTAAGTTAATCACCTTGTAATAATAAACAACCCAAATTAAAGTATAAAAAGTGTTCTTAAAAGTCATAGGTTAAAAAAAATGCCACATTGAGCCAGGCATGGTGGCACATGCCTGTAACCCCAGATGTTGGGAGGCTGACGCAGGAGGGTCAGTGTGAGTTCCAGACCAACCTGGGCCACAAAAGTGAGCTAAAGGCCAGCCTGACTGCATAGAGAGACCCTGTCTCAAAAAGACAAAAAATAAGCCATAATTTCAAGGTAAAACCTGAGGAGATTTGACTGACCTTGTCAGATACAAAAGTTACATGTTTTGGGGCCAGGGAGATAGTTCAGTGGAATAATACTTGCCTGGCAAGCCCAAGGTCCTGAGTTCAATCCCTGGTACTAAAAAAAAAAAAAAAAAGTTACATGTTTTTTTAATATAAATCTTGCTTTCACTTGGCCTTAACCACACAGCAGAAAAGTTTAACCACAAGGCATAAGAAGTAAAGCCAGACTAGTATGCTGAGCTGTAAAAGGCTCAAGTCAACAGTTTCTGCCATTGCCAGTGCTGCCGATAACCCACTACTATTATATATTGTATTAATTATTGTGGCTGTCCTACTGACATGTTTTGAAACTATCTCATTGTTATTTCTTATTAAAAGTAATAAAAATAAAAAATGCCACAACTAAAAACATTCTCATAAATAATCTTACTGCCTTTTTTTTTTTTTTTTTTTCTGGAATCTATGTCTATTTAGACAGAGGGAAAAAGGCATTTAAAGACATCTATGGGGGAAGCTTGGCATTGGGATGCATGAGGCTGAGGCAGGAGGATTTCCATGAGTTCAAAGCCAGCTTGAGCTACATAGTAAGTTCAAGGCATGCCTGAAATACATGGAAAGAGCCTGTCTCAAAAAAAGAAAGCCAAACAAAAACACAAAATCTTTGTTTTTATTTTTCCTTTTCTCATCTGCAAAAAATATATCATGAGATAATTGAATCTAGGATTTAAAATAAAGTACTTAAAATGATATTTTAAATTATTTTAATTCACAAAATATTTGAACACTAAACAAAAGATATGTGAATATATAAGCACATAAAAAGATGCTTAATATCATTAGTCATCAAAGAAATGAGGATGTAGTGAATTCTCACCATATATTGATTATAATTGCTATGAGATTTTAATTGACAATATTAAATGTTCAACAAAATGTAGAACAAAGGAAACTCTCTTTGGTTCCTAGTGAGAAGATAAAATGTACAGGCATCCAATTTGCAAGAGTTTGGAAGTTTCTTAAAATGAACCTGTACTTACTGTACAGTCCAGCTCTTCTACTCCTACATATTTACACAAGTGAAGCAAACACTTAGACTCATATAAAAATACTATAAAATCATTTCTAACATCATAATTCATAATAACCAAAAACTAGAAACAACCTCATAGCCCCCTCCTAGGGAAAAAATGAATAACATCTTTCATTTCTCAGTACTAAATTAGGAAACATCTGGACATAGATGAAGAACCCTAAAGTCTGTTATTTGGAAGCCTATTTTAGCTCACATTAACTATGATCTTTGTTCTATGCTATATTTTAGAAAGTAAAGATTTCTATTTTGCTCCCATTTTCTCACTTCAGTGAACTATCAGTTTGTTTCAAGGAAATGGGAAGAGAGCAAAGCTGATATCTGCTTGGACAAAGTTGTGAGATTAAAGTATCTATTAGGCTAATGAAGACTGGCAGAAAGATTACTCTGAATGAGTCCATCCCCCATTGACACTGGGAAATTTCAGCAATGTCCTAGATCCCCAAACCGAGTCTATACCACGCACCATGCTTCACTGAAAGTACATAGGAAGGCTTAGTATTGCGCTCTCACAGTGCACAGCTACTTCCCAGCATTAAGCCAAAGCTGCACTAAGTGTTTCTTAGTAAAATAGACCAAGAACCATGAAGATGATATTACACATGAAACGCTTGACTTTCAACCTGCCTAGGGATAAACCTGAAATGACAGGCACTTTTGTTTGTGTTTTGTTTTATTTGGCTTCCTTTTGTTTTGGCAGTGCTGCAGACAGAACCCAGGGACTTGCACTTGCCCGTAAGCACTTCTTTGCTTTTGCTTTCTTCTTTCTTTTGTTTTCTTTCCTTTTTGTGTTCTGATGCCTTCACAATATACTACAGTCCTAACTTGCCCACCCTTTCTTTTATTTGGAGACAGATTGTCAGTAAGTTGCCAAATTGCCCAGGTTGGGCTCACGTTTGCAGTCCTCCTGTCTCTACCTCCAAGTTCTGGGACTATGGACACATGCCACCATACCTGATGAGACGCACTCTCATTACTGCTCTATTCGACTCCCACCACCACTTGGTTTAAACAAACATCTGTGAAGTGTTAACTTTTTCACCCTTAAGGTTTGATGTTATAAATTGGTTTAGTCTCTTAATTTTAATTGTTTAAAATTTACATTTAATATTATTTTTCTTTTTCTATGCATTTGGTACAGGGTCTACAGGGTGTTCAGGGTCTCACTACATAGGTCAGATGCATAGCCCTCTTTACAGCCTTCCAAGTCCTGGGATTACAGGCCCACACCACCATGCCCAATCTCAATCACCACCTCAGCATGTCCCAGGGGGCCGAGCTGGCAGGGCATGCAGAGGATCAAACCCAGGCTGCTGCACTCTGCCTAAGCAGGTGCTTTAGTCCACTGAGCTATCTGGCTGGCCTTTAATATTATTTTTTCTATTTATTTTGAATAATGTCAACTTAATTCTCCACAACATATTTGCATTGTATTTTATTTTAGATAGTAAAAAGCTGGTCCCTGATCTATTATAAAAGTATGACAAGACCTATGTACATAGTTCCCTTCATTGCATCGCAGCTAGGTTATTGACCAAATATACAAAGGAAAAAAAAAGAATGAAGTCTGATTGATGATGGGATGCTGATAAGAGATGTAAGACTCTCAACTACACTCAGTGACTACCAGAATAGTTCAAAGACATACGCTGGGGCTGTGGGATCAGCCTTACATTTTAAAAAGTTTCCACAGCAGCATGAGAAAATGAGCAAAAGCAGATACAACCATCCAGAGCCTGTAGTTGAGCATCTCATCGCTGGTGCCTGGAAGCTACCCAGAGCTGTCCTGCCCAGGTATCAGTACCTGGGCTCTAGAAGCTTGCTGTGTCCATAGCACACCAGTAAACACAGCCTGGAGCTAGCTCCAGGCTGGCTCTGCAGACAGCCTGCAGGTGAAAATTTCAACTCTGACAGCCTTGGCATCAGTTAGAACAAAGATTCAACTGAGGCTGTGCAAAATCACAGAGCTCTCAGATTCACTATAGACAAAGCACAACTTCACAGAGGCTGCTGGGGAGGGGGAGCTGTGCTGCACAACTGCAGCTTCCTCCAGATCTGACTAGAGCCTTAAAATTGTACATGGCCAGGAGCTATACCTATCAGGATAACAATACTTATTGCTACTTAATATTCAACAAAAAGCAGCTGGCTGATTTCAGTATTTGCTTGAATTATGTATGGGATAAACAGCAAAGCAACTCACTATTAAAAGAAATTTATATTTTTATAAGAACACTATCCAGGGTTATGTCTTGATCCTTCCTTAAAGTTTCATATTTTAACTTTTAAAGTGTGACTGGAAATTAACTGTATGTGAAAATTTTAAAAACTTGGGTCACAGCTAATCTATTCTATTTCTTTGGGATGAAATCTATTTGTTGAGGGCACAAGTTGAGCAGGACAGATTCATACACGACTAACTGCTTTTACAAAGTAACCACACCAATTTTAGATTTCTCCACAGGTGAGCAGTAGATATAATATTCTTTTCTAGTTAACCTTCTCTTAGAATGTGTAAGGTGAGGGCTGGTGATACAGCTCAGTTGGCAGAGCACTTGTCAGCATGTGCCAGGCCCTGAATTCACTCAGTAGCACTGAAAATATAATTTCTGGGTAGTCTAATAGTTTTAAAATAAAAACAAATTATGTCATACTGTCAAAAGAATTTTAAATTAAATTGCACCCTTGATCCCCAAAATGGTATGTGAAAATATAAATCAAAAGAATCACTGCTTTTTACTTGCTACCATCAGAAAGGAAATGCTATTCCATTCTGAAGAGGTTAATACCACAAGGGTTATGGCAATCTCTGAGGTAATAAACTGTAATGGAATTCTTGCTGCTTAGTAGCACCATGCACCAGATGCGTCTCCTCTTAGCAATTTCCTTCTTTTCTATCATCTTTGTGTCCCCACCAATAAGCAAACGTATCTATTTATTTTCATTTTGGGGGGCTAGGGATTGAGTGCTGGCCTCATGCCAAGTAAGCACATGCTCTAGCACTAAGCTAATTAGCACCAGCAAGAAGTCAAAATGATTACCAGACTCACAGCTAAGCGAATCAACTGGTCTTTATAAGCCACAGGTCCTTCAACTGCAAGATGCACTGTAAAGCATGTTTTTAAGGTGAATCTATTTACCTATAAGTGTCTGGTTTACCCTTATTTATGTCTGAGTAGCACTCATCGTGTATAAAAATGACATTTCCTTTACCTATTCATGTATTGATGGGGATATGCACAGCTTCCAAAGTTTAGCTATTATAAATTGTGCTGTTATAAACATGTGTGTGCAGATATCACTGTGGTATGATGTGTTTAACTCGTTCAGGAAGATACATAGAAGTGGAATAGCTAAATCAAATGGACCCTCTAGTTTTAGTTTTTAAAGGAATCTCTACACCGATTTCCATAGAGATTGCACCTGTCTACATTGGCATTCACAGTGGAGACGATTCCTTTGTCCCCACAGCCCTGCCAGCATTTTTTTTATTGGTTGACTTCTTGATGATAGTCATTCTTTCTCTGATAGAATCTCAGAGTTTTAATTTGAATCTCTTGAATGTAAAAGACGAACATTTTTTCATGAATTTATTTGCTGTTTGCACTTCTTCATCTGACAAATGTCTACTCATCTCAGAATGCCACTTTGATGTTTACTTATCTCATTGTTTCTCTTTTTTTTTTTTTTTTTTTTTTTTTTTTTTTTTTTTTTTTTTTTTTTTTTTTTTTTTTTTTTTTTTTTTTTTTTTTTTTTTTTTTTTTTTTTTTTTTTTTTTTTTTTTTTTTTTTTTTTTTTTTTTTTTTTTTTTTTTTTTT
>PVJA010056303.1:0-10846 GCA_004027025.1 Myocastor coypus
TTTTTTTTTTTTTTTTTTTTTTTTGTTGTTGTTATTTCTTATTAAAAACAAAGCAAAACAAAAAACCCCTGAATCTTCCTAGCAGTAGGGCTGTGATTTTTAAAGTCATCCAAATGCATGGCAGGAAAATGTGAAAGACAACAAAAATACTGTGCAGTTTGGCATTGGTTAAAGTTAATATACATGTGAGATGTTTTATCAGGGGAGATGAAGCACATTCAGAACTTAGGTTGATGGAAAACCATATGGAAAAGCATTAATAAATACTATTAGTACCTTAGGAATAATATTAACTCAAACAGGAGAAAATCGCACTTTATTTGTCATTCACTGTACAAATATTTATTATCTATAAGGTACTGAGCAGTCATAACTGCTGAAGAGACAGAAGTTAACAAAGCAGAAATTCCAAAATTAGCAGCTTCCATTCTGCCACGCATGTAACAGTGCAGTTCACCTAAGACATATTGCTTAACTATGAACACATAAATATATAAATGGTACTACAAGATGCAACTAAAGGCAGGTTTGTTACAGAGAAAGTGTTCAGGTAGAAAACCATTAATGGCAAAATACAATGTGATGGTTAATATGCAAGTAAAAATATTTAATTAAAAAACAACTAAATCACTGTATCCAAACACTGACAAGAACAGTAATGATACTGACAATTCTCAGAATATAGTTCTTTAGCCAGACTCCCTCCATGCACTCAGGGCTTTGATGATTTGAGGGCAAAGGCTACTAATGTTTAGGCAATGGAAGTCAGGCTGTGAGCAGGCAGGCTTTTCTCTTGCTTATAAAGTGTATGATGGGGCCTGCAAGATAGCTCAGTGGACTAAGCACCTATTTAGACAAGCACAGGGACCTGGGTTCAATCCCGGGGACCACATGACAAAAAAAAAAAAGAAAGGAGGGGAATGAGAAAAAAATTTCCTAGAAAGATCCAGCGGGATGGCTCAGTGGTCTAAAGTCCCTGCTTGGGGAAGCTTGGGCGGCTTCAGGGACCGCGGTTCGATCCCCGGCACCACATGCTGCGCCAGCCCTGACCTTGGGGTGGGCTGAGACGGCCATAAAAATGAGTGAATAAGCAAAGGTTCTGAAACAAGAATAAAAATAATAAATAAAAAAAATTAAAAAAAAAAAAAAGAAAGATAAACAGATACACAGATATTCACATGTAGTAAAGGTGAAGATGGGGAACACAAAACAAAGATGGTCTCTGATTAGAAAGGCAACAGAGAAAAAAAGATAAGTAAACTTCAAAATAGCAACGGTTAATCTGGTAGCTGATTGGGGAAAAAAATTAAGGACAAAGGACATGAAAGTTAACATGTTGGGAGAAGGTAGCTGCCAATGAAGAATTCCCCAGAAAAATCTTTTGTATAAATGAAATCCAAGGTATGCTCACATAAATAAAACCTCAGAGTTTTCCCAATGAAAGTCTTTAATGAAAGCCAAGACTAAGGGATAAACAGGATTTAAAAAAAAAGATTATTCTCAATAGAAATTGGACAAGATGACAAGAAGAGCACCTCAAACAGCATTAGAATAGTATTACCTTTTTTTTTTTTTTTTGTCTCTTTGAGACAGGGTCTCTCTATGCAGTTCAGGCTGGCCTTAAGTTCACTTTTGGAGCCCAGGCTGGTCTTAAACTTGCACTTATCCTCCTGCCTCAGCCTCCCAAGTGCTGGGATTACATGGTGTGCACCACCACGCCTGGCAGAACAGTATTATCTTGCAGTATTAAAATTATCACAGAAAAAAAAAAAGTAGTGTTGATTTATTTTTATTTTTTTTAAAGAATGTTTTATTTTATTTATTTATGTTTTTCTTGTTTTATAACCTTTATTTGCTTATTCACTCATTTTTATGTCTGGCTCAGCCCACGCCCTGATGGCAGGGCTGGCGCAGCATGTGATGCCGGGGATTGAACCGTGGTCCCTGAAGCCGCCCAAGCTTTCCCAAGCAGGCGCTTTAGACCACTGAGCCATCCCGCTGGGCCCCCAGTAGTGTTGATTTAAAAGGGTTAATGTTTAATTGTTTGATCAATCTTATATACCTGTATGTATTAATCTAAACTGATCTGATGATGAAAATATGTAATATAACCATTGTTAAATTTAAACAATAAAAATATTAAATTAAAAAATTATCACAGAGTTAAATAACATTATAAAAATAACAAGGAACAATAAAAACTTACAGCATTCGAAGGGATGTGGATTATTGTGGGGAAATGTTCATTTTAATTAATACTGTTTCATGGAAATGATTAAAAGAACAGAAACCAAGTGTATACAAACTCTCAGAGAGGCAAAACCAGAATGAGAATATAGTTAAAAAAAAAAAAAAAAAGGACACGATAACTTTTCTAAACACTATTGGTACAAATATTTCTTCTCATTGAACTAAGAGAAAGTAGTTGTATGTATAATCCAGTATTTCATAACAGTAACGGGTTATCAGCAGAACTGGCATAGTTGGCAGCTGTTGACTTGAGCCTTTTACAGCTCAGTATACTTATCTGGCTTTACTTTTCATGTCTCGTGGTTAAACTTGTCTGCTGGATGGTTAAGGCTAAGTTAAAGGAAGACCTATATAACAAAACATGTAACTTTTGTATTTGACAAGGTCAGTTAAATCCCCTCAGAATTTACTTTGAAACCATGTACAGCATTTTGTAGAACTTTTGTCAGTGTCAGCCCTATGAATGAGTCATGGCCATTGCTTGACCAGCTTGCTCTCTGTGAAAGCCTGGGAGAATCTTTTCTCTCTAGGTGTCTATCATGTTTGCAGCTTGGACTCTAAACAATTACTATGAAGACAACAATATGCATTATATTAATTATTGTGGCTATCCTACTAATGTGTTTTGAAATGTCTCATTGTTCTTATTAAAAGCAATAAGGTTATTGAAAAATGAGATAATCCATTAAGAAAAAAAAAAAAAAAAGGAGGGATAGTAGAGGAAAAGCAGCACACTGAATTGTAGATAAAAATCTCAAGTCCAGGGAAGACCAAAGCATATAATAACAATGGTAGTTAAGATTCTGGTATTAGATGAGATTATTCTAGAGGCGAGTACAGGAAGAAAAGGGGAACCCAAAGAAGAAGTTCTGTGGCATGCCAACATGTATAGGAGGGGAAATGAAGAAGACAATTGATGACTATAATTTTAAAAGATAAATGGAGACATGAACTTCATTAATGGAATAAAAATACTGCAAAAGCAAGTATGTCTCGGTGTGATGGCACACTTGGGAGGCTCAGGACAGCCTGGGCTACACAGTGAGTTGAGTTCAAGACCAGCTGAAGTACACAGTAGTAAGAAGCTTTCTCAAACAAACAAAACTGAAATGTAAAGAAACAAAAGGTGACTTGAGGAGTTAAGTCACTGTGCTGGTTCTTCATCAGGAATAACTATGATAGGGCTGGGGTAATAGTCCCCAACCATAGGCCCTTCCCTTGGCAGAAGTAAGGTCCTGCGTTCGATCCCTGATTAAAAAAAAAAAAAGAATAACAATAGACAAATCCAGACATACAATAAATGAAGTTAGGGATGATAAGCAGACTGAGGGACATTAAAATACTGTAAACAGGGATCAATGTGAACATGCAAAAGCAGTAAATTATAATTACTTTCTAACAGCTCCTAAGGCAAAAAGTGAGATAAATAACAGGTGTACAAATACTTTTCCAGATTTTCCTTCAAAATGTCCAAACAGACACGGAAATCAGAAATAAGAATAAACAAAGGATTCAAATAATAATAGCTTATTTCAGAGCTGTGTGACTATTAAGCACGCTTGCCTTATCTACTACTTAAGAATTCTAATACTCATTCCATGCCAAGTTCAACGTGTTTTTCATGTAGTAACTGGTATAATCATCAAAAAATTCTATTATCCTCATTTTATAACAAAATAAAGGCCAGTGATATAACTCAGTAGCACAATGCCTTCCTGGCAAACATGATCTCATAGGTTTGATTTCTAGTACCAAAAAAAAAAAAGAAGAAGGAAAAAAAAAAGGCATAGACTACACAAAATAATAAAATTGATAGTCATCTACATTTTTATTTCAATAATTAAAAAATCATATTAAAGGTAGGTGGCAGTCAACAGGAGTAATTGTTTTCACTCTGATTTCCAGCTTGTCTAGGAGAGGTACAGTAAGAACAAGGCAATGTTGCTTTGAGATGACAGGGACAAACAGAAGCTTCTAGAATACAAAGACACAGGCTAACAGGAATAAATATTCAGCATTCTTAGGCCCCTTCCCTTTCTCTAGCTGCTTGGCTGACTCCTCACTGTCAGTGGTGGATAAAGTGTCGCTCTTGTCCCTCACTATCTCTCTATGCACTATTTTACTTTCATAATGTGTTGTAAGCACTGTCACCTCTAGACTATGTTTCTAGGGAAGGAAGGATTAGCAAGGTAGTAATAAAAATACCACATAGTTAGAATTCATTAACTATTTATTGAACTTTTAAAAACATTTAACAAAGATTATTGCTATTATTTTTACCCAGTCACATGAAATTTCCCCCAAGATGGTTAACTCTCTCCTTTATAGTTTTTCCTTTATAGTTTTCTGTAATGCCTTGGTCCTTTACCATCTCCTTTCAGCAGTTTCAATTTTTTTTTTTTTTTTTTTTGCGGGACTGGGGATTGAACTCAGGTCCTTGTGTTTGCCAGTCAAGTGCTTATTCTACTGAGCTATTTCCCCAGCCCCAGCAGTTTCAATTTTTATTTCTCCTGTTGTTTTCTCTTTGGGATTAAAGCTACATTCATCAGTTCTATTCAGGGGAGTGACAGCAACAAAAAGGCTCCACATATCCACCTCTCCACAGTACTATAGGATCTGACTTAGTCACAACTCTGGAAAATAGTCAAAGGTTCATAGCAGCAAAGAAAATGCTGAATATAGGAAAAGTCAACTAACTTCAAAACAGTAGAAAGCTTTGTGGTGCTTCTCCTTGCCTCTTTCCCTCCCTGCTAAGATTGAGCAATCTGAATTCCAAGATAGAAGCCTGACCCCTGGGCTTACAGGGAGTAGATGCATTTACAAGTTATGCTTATCTATTCTAAATTCTCTGGCAACAACTTGGGATACTGATTAAAAATAAACTTTAAGTCCAAGATGGCTGAAGAAATAAAAGGAAATTATATACTTATAGTAACAGTTTGGAGACTTTTATGCAAAATTTTCAATATGGCTAAAACATCAAAATGTAAATAAGGAAATCAAAGACTTGAATAGCATCACAACAAACTAGACCTAATGGTAATCTGTATACAATAAGCCATTCAATGACTGCACAACACCCATTCTTTTCAAATGCACAAGGAATATTGTCAGGACAGCAAAACACATTAGGTCACAAAACAACTGTTATCAAAGCATCTTAACCAGCCTCTTGCAGTAAAGTTGGGAATCAGTAACAGAAAGAAAACTGAAAAAAAAAAAATCACAACTATGTGCAAATTTAAAAGCTTACTCTTACACAACTAATGGGTAAAAGAAAACTGAAAAAGGAAATTAGAAAATACATAGAGATAAATGAAAATAAAACATACCAAACCTTATGGATACAGTGATGGTGCTTATGGGCAACTTTCAACAGAATGTATGTATAGTAATAAGAAAAATAAATCAATAATTTAACCTTTAATCCTAAATAATTAGGAAAAGCTCAAACTAAGCTCCCTGCTAGCAACAGGTAGGAATAGTGAAAATAAAATAAACAATGGAAAAACTACAGAACTAATGAAAGAAAAAGTTTTTTACAAAGACAAAACAAGCCAAAGCTGACAATAAAGAAAAAAAGGAGGAGGTCATGACTTTGTTTTCTGAACACTCCATTGGGTCTAAGAATGATAAACCAAGAGAGGCTTTATGTTAAAGCCACCACTCAGATTGGCACATAGCAAGAAAGTTAGCCTATCTGTGGCCTGGCATTTCTTTATTGTCTGTAATGTATGTTCTCCTGAGCATTTTCTTCTAGAAAAGACCACTTTCATCATAGGTGAAAACTTAAGAGCAAAAGCCATTTTTCTGTATCATCGTTTCAAAGTAGTATATGTAATTTTCATCAGCCCTTTTATCAGCATTGACTATTTCACCATGCCTGGTCACACTATGAACCCCAGTTTTCTTTTTCTTTTTTTTTGTCTTTTTTTTTTGTCTTTTTGAGACAGGGTCTCGCTATGCAGTTGAGGCTGGCCTTGAGCTCACTTTTGTAGCCCAGGCTGGTCTCAAACTCGCACCAATCCTCCTGCCTCAGCCTCCCGAGTGCTGGGATTACAGGCGTGAGCCACCACGCCCGGCCTTTTTTTGTCTTTTTGAGACAGGGTCTCACTGTGCAGTTCAGGCTGGCCTTGAGCTCACTTTTGTGGCCCAGGCTGGTCTCGAACTCGCACCGATCCTCCTGCCTCAGCCTCCCGAGTGCTGGGATTACAGGCGTGTGCCAGCATGCCCAGTTTTCACTTTAAAATTGTGAAGCCACCCAGACAGGAATAAAATATTTCACCAACATCACCTGCTGAAGGATTATCTTTTAAAAGGTCTACATTTATAGCCCTTTTTCACAAATTATAGATTCAGCTAGCCCACAATCTGCTGTCTGCCTTTCATTTATCCACACTAATGGTACCCTGTCTACCTCATCTAATACTATTGATTATGACTAATTTGAGTAACACCTTTAGCAACACTAGCTTCCTTATGCAATTTTTTTTCCTGTAAGACTTTTGAGATGGTGGATTTCAACAAGCCATATATAGTAGTGCCATCAGTTGCATGAAAGACTTGTAGAATTGCTTTAGAAATTGGCAAGAATGATAGGATAAGAGTCTTTGAAGTGAAGGGGAGAACTGTGATTGGAATTACTGACAATACACCTTTTACTATTTTAATTATTTACTTGATTAGTACATGCTTGTAGTTCCTTACTAAATACCTCTTAAGACCAACCATTCTCTGTGTATTTTATTCACACTATATATACACACTTGCAAAAAGAATGAAAGTGGACTTTTAACATGCTACATATAAAAATTAGTGTAAAATGTATTAATAACCTAAGGAAAAAGATCATAAAATGAACAGAAGAAAACGTGGAGGTAAAATTAATGATCTCGTATTTGACAGTGGATTCTTTAAAAAATGAAAAAAAAACCGGGCGTGGTGGTGCACGCCTGTAATCCCAGCACTCGGGAGGCTGAGGCAGGAGGATCGGTGTGAGTTCGAGACCAGTCTGGGCTACAAAAGTGAGCTCAAGGCCAGCCTGAACTGCATAGTGAGACCCTGTCTCAAAAAGACAAAAAAAAAAAAAAAAAAAAAAAGTTGTGGAGAGCCGTGTACTGCCGTACCCTAAAGATGGCACCGGCTTCCGCCTTCCATCCCCGAGGGGTGAGTGCTCTTCGCCCGTTGTTTATTACCATATATGGTCAAGGCTGAAACCCCTGGCTTGCTTCCGCGTATGTGGACCTACCGTTGAGTGCCACGTCGCTAACCGGGATTGGATGCTCGGGAGTATTTAGTTAGAAGCCCGCGGGTGCTCGAGAGAGAAGGGAGAAGTAAAAAAGAGGGAGAAGGAAGAAAGACAACCGCGATTGTACAAGGGTCCTGAATAAACCGCTGAAGGAAGAACTGTTTGTTGCGTCCTCCTTGCTGGCGAGGCGGCGCGCGACAAAAAGTGAAAAAAAAAAAAAACCATACCAAATATAAGAAACTATCTGTAAATCATGTATACATGTGTCTAGTATACGTAGTATCTAATAAATCAACAACGTAAAGAAAAATCATCTAATTAAAAAAGTTATTACTTCAAAACAGATAACACAAATGGCTAGCAGAGCCCAAGAACAATTCTGAACATTATTGTTATTAGGGAATGCAAATCAAAACCCAATAGGTACTATTTACACTTTACAGGCTATAAGAGAACAACCACTGCAGAATAACAAAAATAGAAAATAGTAAGTGTGGATACAGAGAAGAAGGAATCCTTTAGACAATGTTGGTGAGAATGTTAACATGATTCAGATGCTGTCGAAAATAGGTTGAAGGTATCTCACAAGATTAACTGTTACCCTGGGACCTAGCAATTCTTTTCACGTACATAGTCAAAGGAATGCAAACACACTCAAATATACATACACACATCCACAGCAGCACCATTCAATGCCTAAAATATAGAAACAGCTTAGATGTGTATCAATGGATGACTAGATAAACAAGTTGTATAGTATACATACAGATGACAGAATATTAGCCAATTATAAACTGTTGATACTAGATAGTGTGGGTAAACATCAAAACATGCTAAGTGAAAAGAGGCGGAACAAAAGATTATACATAATATCATTCTGTTCAAATGACATATTCAGAATAGGTGCACCCATAGAAACAGTACAGATGATAGTTGCCATGAGTTGGAGGGAGTAGGGAATAGGGTGCAACTGCTTTCCAGGTCTGGGAAGAAACAGTTTGGAGCTAGACACAAGGAGCTGTACAACACCATGAGATCAGTGAATGCTACTGAAATGTTCAGTTTTAAAAGGTTAGTTTTGGGGCCTGGCAGGATGGCTCAGTGGTCTAAAGCGGCTGCTTAGGAAAGCTTAGGCGGTGGCAGGGACCGCGGTTCGATCCCCAGTGCCACATGCTGTGCCAGCCCTGCCCTCAGGGCAGGCTGAGCTGGCCATAAAAATAAATAAACAAACAAAAGTTCTGAAACAAGAAAAAAAAAAATAAAACAAAAAATTCTTAAAAAAAAAAAAAAAAGTTAGTTTTATTTTATGTAAATTTTGCCTCAATTTTTAAAAAATGTTAAAAAAAAAGAAAAATAATCCTACCACACTGAAATATCCACCAAAAGAACTAAAATGAAAAAAGACATATGCCATCAAGTGTCAGTATCTAGTAGAGCTGAACCAAGCTTGGTAAGTGACAGTTTTAAGGAAGTACTATTTTTTTTATGTAGTAAACTACAATACCAGGATATAAAACATGAAAAGACATGGCTTTCCTTCCTAATAAACAGATCTACACAAATTATTATTTAGTCACTTATGTTCCACCTCTGCTCTGCTATAAACCTGATGATTTAGTTCCGGCCCTCTTTAGCTATGTATCTAATATAAAGTCTGTCTAGAGGATAAATTACACTGAATTGTTTAATTCAAAACTCATTCCACTAACTTACTTCATTCAGTCATTCAAAATCCACTACCCATTAACTTTTATGTGTTTTGTCTTTTAAAGGACTTTTTTTCCAAGATTCTAGAAATACCTTTCCATATTGCCAACTTGTGATAATAGAGCCAGAGCTGGCTTTTGATGCTGGATTAGTTTCAAGTGGATAGATCAGAGAAGTGGTTTCCTTATGACAGTCTTTAAGAAGAGATACTCTGATAGAACAATATGGTAATAACTGAGGAAATAGTAACTTCCCTATATGTGAACAAATTTCCCTGGAGGCTAGGGTATTGTCTCAGTTACTCTTTGCTCACTGCTGGGACAAATACCTGACACTCAAAATGAAGGAAGGAAAGGTTTATTTAGCTCACAGTTAGTGGAGGTTTCAGTCCATACTTGGCTGGCTCCAAGGCAGACTGGCACATGGCAGAGAGCAGCAGTTCATAGTTGGGTTGAAGGCTTAAGAAAAAAAATGTGGGGGGGGGGTAGCGAGACAGCTCAGGAGTCCAAAGCACCTGTTTAAGCAAGCTTAGGCAACTGCAGGGACCACGATTTGATCCCGGCACCAAATGCTGCGCCAGTCCCACCTCCAGGGCAGGCTGAGCCAGCCATAACACAAACAAAATAAATAAATAAAAAGATAAATAAATAAATAAATAAGGGTTTTTTTTTTTTTTTTTTTAAATATGTGTCTAAAGAAAAATGTAGGTGTTGGGTGTGGTGGCTTATAATGTACTTGGAAGGTTGAGGCACAACTGTCATGGCAAGTTCAAGGCCAGACTGGACTACATAGTAAGACCTTGTCTCAAAAAAGTACAAGTAAAACTACAAAAATAAATAAAAACAAAAACAAACGTAGGTAAGCTAAGTTTTCTCAAGGACAGTGATGTGCTGGAACCTGCATATCCCAGCTAATGAGAGCGAGTTCTTTTTAGAAACACTACAAATAGTTAAACATACCTATCATTAAAAACTAAATTATATAAACTTATAATTAAGTTTTACCTGGAAAAGATAACATATATAGAGTATTCCTTATGCCAAATACTTGACATCAAAAATATTTCAGATTTCAGAGCTTTTTGGTATATTTGCACAGACTTTATTAGTTGAATACCCTTAATGTGAAAAATCTGAAATCTCAAATGTACCAAATTCTGAAACATTTTGAGCATGATGCCAATGTTTAAAAAGTTTCAGATTTTTTTTTTTTTTTTTTTGAGTACACAGACATTTATTTAAGGTATACTATCCGCAAACCAGATAATTCTTTGAACTGTGTTTCAGGGTTAAAGGAGTTCATAAAAATATTTTGAAGATAGCTGCATCCAGACTTCCAACTACGTCATTACTTCTTTGCCCATTCTTCTCTTTCTTTTCTTTCCCGAATAATCTCTTTGAGATACGGCTCGAGGTAGAATTTATCCTCCTCATACTTTGTCCACTGTTCTTTAGGCAAAATCTGATGCTTCATGCTCAGGTCCAGGGCTCTCTTAATGCGAAACATCCTGTCGTTATAAAGGTTTTCTGGAAGCCTTCTTATGGCTTCTTTTACATCTTCATCTTCATATATTGTATCATCTCGCATTAAGCCCAGCTTATTGAACCCTGCAGCATTGTAATACCACTTCTGAAGACCTTC
>PVJA010056304.1:0-10902 GCA_004027025.1 Myocastor coypus
AAAATGGAGGGTAAATCAGAGTTCTAGTGCTTCTACACTTGCAGTTCTCTTCGCCAGCGGTGTGCTCTTTGTTTTTCACTCCGTCCAGCTAGTACTCGTCATCGTTGGGGGACACTGTGTCTAGAGGGCTGTGGGATCCAGGGACAGTCCCTAGGTTTCTGTTGGGATAAGAGGACCCCTCCCGTGTAGTGCTTAGCAGAGATGATAAAAGGTGTGCTGCTGGTAAAAGCGCGAGAGACAGTAATGAGTGCCAACTCAAGATCGCAGTATCCCCAGTCATTACTGAAATAAGCACATGGCCTTATTTCTAGCCTTTCTCACAGTGTCCAGCTTGACTTTGACATCATCACCCATGGCAACATTGTGTGCAATCAAACGCGTGTCTTCATCTGATTTTCCACAAAAACACATTTGCAGGAACCAAAGTGATCGCGGATTCTGGGAGTACTATAATCAGTGGCAACACTGTGGACCCTCAAGGCACAGACTCCAGTCATCCCTCTGAGCTACGTCGTGTGAAGAGCACCATGAATAAGCCATTGTGTCTTATCGGGGTAAGCATTCTCCAGACCTTTTTATGAGGTATCTTTCTATTTCCCTAAATGTGTTATGGTTCAGGTTATTAGACGTGAAATATTTTGGCACAGCCATGGAAACACATCCACTGAATCTTTAAATTATAAATCTCTGTGTGTGTATGGTGTGTATTACTTATGAAAATTACTAACATAATCATTCTAGAAATGTGCAAAATTAATTTAAATATTAATCTGAAAAGAATCTCCCATATATAGGGATTCTGAATGTTCAGAGCCTCCTCATTCGGTGAAATAAATTTATCTAAGCTTCACACTAATTGCTCTGACCTCAGAGATGAGACACTTCTTCCTGCTGCAGGTGCTGGAAGTGTTATGTGGCGTGATGCTGAACGCCTTGTGGGCAGCAGTTCTGTACAACTGGTCTCGTCACAAACTTTCCATCATACAGTATGACCCTGTACCTGCACTACCCTATGTCTATCTTTTAGCACCGCTCACTGTAAGTAAATACAAGTTGTATTTATTTCTCTACTACTCAGAACATGCATGGAATCCTAAGAAAGGCTTTCACCAATTGCTTATGTGCAGGGGAGGTTTGGGGAAAACCACGGGAAACCACTTCGTCTTAGTAAAAGTAAGTACAGACAATACATCTCTAGACAAATTAATCGGCCTTTATTTCTGTGCAGTATGTCATATCCGGGATGCTAACCATTGTAGCTGCAAACGGAAGGAATGACAAGGTGGTGAGTTTGCATAGAGTTAAAAAATCTAAATCAGGGGCTGGCAGGATGGCTCAGTGTTCTAAAATGCATACTGAGGAAAGCTTAGGCAGCCTCAGGGACTGTGGTTTGATCACTGTCACCACTTGTTGTGCCAGCCCCACCCTCAGGGCAGGCAGGTTGAGCCGGCCATAAAAAGAAAGAAAGAAAGAAAGAAAGAAAGAAAGAAAGAAAGAAAGAAAGAAAGAAAGAATAAAAAAACTAAAATAGAAGACACACATCATGCTGGATAGCCTAAATGAACAGCGGAACACTTCTCAGGTTTTGCTCTCTTTTCAGATCTAAACGTAACTTCTTTCCGGTACCCAAAGGGCACTTTCCCATTTCTCATTCGCGAGTGTAAATGAACACTCAGAAACAGCATTTATGTGATTTTTACACATGTCAGTTGTGTTAGTTGTTTAATACAGGGCACACCCACCTTGCTTGTGCAGCAGTGCACTGGCCACCGGAACGCACACAGCTCTCTTTTTCTCTTGCAGAATGCGATCTGTACATTAGTAAAAATTCTGAGCTTCATGGCTGCACTGATCTTTTCGATAATGCATGCTGTGAATTCATTTGAACTTGCAAAGACAATGGGTGTATTTCCTGTAGATGTCGTATCTGTAAGTATTTTCGGATCTAGGTATTCAATTTCTTGGTATTTATCCATATAAATGTAAATTGGAGAGTTCCATTTAAAAATGGCCAAATATTTGTTCCTAAATGAATTATTCATTCATGCCGCAAAGTTTTGAGTTTCAAGCACATCACATGAAGCCAAATAAAACCTTTATTTTGGGTAAAACAGGTGGCACTCACGAATACATTTAGTAATTCTCATTCTATTCATCATTAAAGTAAAAAACATAGCAATTCAAAGGTTTTTTTTTTTTCCCCACTCAGAACAGTGATTTGAAAAATTCAACTGCCTTTCATAGTCAATATTTTTTACTCCAACTGGGACAATAAACTGTCCCAAACTGAGAATTCACTGTTATGAGACACAAGCGGAATGATAGATTCTAATAGAATCTTGTGTTCAATAACATTGGTAAATTGGCTGTAGAGCAAAGCGGCCTTCTGTGATTTTGGTTCTAATGAGAAAAAGCCTGGATAATGAGCACTCGCTTCACAGCTCTGGTATGTTGTGTGGGTGGGACTGTGCGTTAGAAAGGTCAGTGGTAGGGTGGACTCTTTGCTATCATGGTGTTTGTCCAAGGGGGAAATGTGTCTAAAAGCGTGCCCTTGGCTGAAAGCATCTCATGGCGGTTCCCTAACTTTTCCCTCCCACATGGCTCACAATGACACTTCCTGTGCTCCCGAAGTTCATCCTCTCACTGTTTGAATTCACCTTGATTGCGTTCCTCAGCTTTGCTCTTTTTTACTGCCCAGAGGTAAGAAGCTCACCCTGAGTACATAAGTGGTTCTTATCTAGAGGGAAAGGAGTTATTTCTTCCACCTTACAGCTACCTGCTAGGTTTAAGAGATGAAGACGTGCCTCTAAATGGACATCTCATGTTTTAATCTGTGTGAAGATTCCTTATGGTTTGGGAGTCACCTGCAAGAGATTAGGGTGGACACTGAAAAAGGAGCTTGAGGAACGGGTTTAAATTTTGTATAATAAGGGCTGGTCAAATAGCTCAGCAGATTAAAGTACTTGCTTAGGCAGAGCTCAGGGGCTGCGCTTCCATGCCAGCCTGCCCTGCTGGCCTGGTCCCTGGGGTGCAGCGAGATGGTGAGTGAGACTGAATGCGGTGGTACGGGCCTGTAATCCCAGCGCTTGGGCGGCTGAACACAGGCGGATCACTACAAGTCCGTTCTACATAGTGAGACCTTGTAGACTCTGTACTAAAATATGAAAAATAAATAAATAAAATAAATAAAATTTTGTATAGCAGAGCAGGAAATGTGAAACCCAGAAAGACCTTAAAGTCTGAGGAAACTCGGACACCTGGACATTTGAAATACCAGGTCCTGATCTCATACTCATCTTAAGTCTCCTGAAAGAGGTCGCTCTGTAGAGGAAATGGAGATGAACTCTCCATGCAAGCGTGAGACCAAGACTGCTGTGATGTATGCCTCACCATTACGAGACTGAGAGAACACGGTCTTGTCTTTTCTTGGTCTTCTTTTCCATTGTATCACCCAGGGTACCCTTATCTATAGATAAGCATGAGCTTATGTCTTCTGAGAATAGTTGTCATTGATTTATTGATGTTCACTTTTCTGTGGTTTGGACTCTACCCTCAATAGGAAGATCTTTGAGGATGGGTACAGAAACTGATGCTGATGCCTGTCCTTACGTAAGTGGGAAACATATCAGGAAGGCTGTCATGGTCTCAGGATCTGGTTGTGCCTGAGGAGTGCTTTTGAGAGCCAATGACTCACCCAAATTCCTGGGAAAACCTGTCACTGGTTTTATTGTCATTAATTAAGGACTGCCACATAGCGTTCTAACCAAGTGTGGTTAACCAATTGTCCAGCCTATCCCACCTGTTTGGGAGGCTGACACATGAGGATGTCAAGTTTGAGCCCACCGTAGGCATTATACCAATTCAGAGAAAACATTCTGCCTCAAACTAAAAATAAATAAATAAAGAAAGAAAGAAAGAAAGAAAGAAAGAAAATTAAAAAGGCTATAGATCTGCATCAGTGTGGAGGCCCAGGGTTCAGTAATCTATGCCACAGAATGCATGTCCAATGACGAGGAAACGATGCACACGTGTGCTGTGAACTGATGACTGCTGGGAAGCAAGTTAGCCCACCTTCCATGCCGCATAGCTTCGTGTGCTTTGCAGCACAGCCAAAGTCAGTTCTTCTGGGAAATTTCCAGTGTGCAGTATCGTATTCCTAACTCGTGTTCCATGCCTACAGCAGGTTTCTAGACTATTCACATTACACAACTTCTCCACTGTATCATTTGCCTATGTCTGAAAGACGCATCTTTGAAACTATCATTCTGCTTTCCTTATTTAGGACCCACGTATACTTGAGCTCACATAGTGTTTTTCCTTGTCGGTAAAAAAAGTTGTACTTTTTTACACAGATATCATAGGATTGTCTGCTACAGTGTTATATATGGCTTGATTTCTAAATTTTTGTGCAAACGAAATTTTTGAAATTCTTTATATGCTCTTAGAAGTAAGTGGCCCTGTCCAAGCCACACCAAGAACTACACTAAAGCAGTTGGAAGGCTAATCTACACACTGTTCATTCAGTATCACACCATTAACCCACATTCACACACCCTACGTCAGCCACCTCCACGACGTCTCCCTTCTTGGGCAGGTGAGGCTTTGGATGGACATCCGGGTACAAGATCTGATGATAGGTAATTAGGCAATACAGTTGCAACACCCACATTGCGTTTTCAACCTCTTTCCCATCTGAAGATAAAGTGGAGAAAATCAATACGGTAGTAGAACCTTCTGAGGACAAGTAAAAATAATTTCAAAATGTTCATAGAAATTTAGAAAAAGAAACCTCTAATAATTTTACAAGAGTAGGGCCAGCAAGAGGGTTCAGTGGACTAAATGCCTGCTTTGGCAAGCACAGGGACGAGGGTTCAATCCCCAGTCATGCATGCCACAAGATCCCACCACTGGGGCGTGCTGAACTGGTGAAGGTGGCCCAAGCCTGTAATCCCAGCTCTAGGGAGACTGAAGGAGGAACACTGGGAGTCTGAGCTGGTAGAGCATCCCTGTACCAAATACGTAAACTGAAAAAATCAAAATTTTACAAGAGTAATAAAGTTGAATAATCATATAATTGCATTAAATCTTAAATGTATATACAGCTATTAGAGTAAAAAACGGTGTGAAATATTTACTATAAATTATATGTAAATAAGTATTTGGATTATAGAAAAGTTTAAATAGAAAATATTGAGTAATATGTAACTTCACTTATGAAATTGGCCGTTTTATTTTTTTTTATTTTTATTTTTATTTTTTTTTGTCTTTTTGAGACAGGGTCTCGCTATGCAGTTGAGGCTAGTCCTGAGCTCACTTTTGTAGCCCAGGCTGGTCTCGAACTCGCACCAATCCTCCTGCCTCAGCCTCCCGAGTGCTAGGATTACAGGCGTGCGCCACCACGCCCGGCAAAATTGGCCATTTTAAAAACTCTCTGTACAGGGCCTGGCAGGATGGCTCAGTGGTCTAAAGAGCCTGCAGGTGGCTGCAGGGACCACGGTTCGATCCCCAGCACCACATGCTGCGCCAGCCCTGCCCTCGGGGCAGGCTGAGCTGGCCATAAAAATGAGTGAATAAACAAATAAAGGTTCTGAAACAAGAAAAAAATAAATACATAAATAAAATTAAAAAAGAAAACTCTCTGTACAATATCATATTGTTGTACCAGTATGTTCCTCTCAGTATTATAATTACATAATTTCCCTCTCTCCATTTTATCATATCTATATATAACAGATAATAGGTAGATACATAGACAGACAGAGAGACAGACAGACAGACAGATCTACAGATAATTGGATCGATTTCATATACTTTAACATTGTTACTTCCTTTCACACTCACTGACAAAGCTCTTTTCTCTAGGTGCTTCCAGAGTGGGAGTAGGTCACGGTTGTCCATTCCATCTTGGCTGAAGAAGCATTAACACCTAGAAAACGATGGCATCAATCAGCACCTCACGACTTGTGCTACATCTGGTCTCATTTGCATTCGCTGAAGATATTCTGGGGTTATCCCGGGATTGTGGGTTCCTGACAGAGGTCCTTACCTGTTGTCTCTTAAAAATGTTCATATATTTTATAATGCCTTTCTTCCATATTTGACATAGAAATTATTTCACAGTATGAGCAGATGCTATGCAGTATGAGCTCACACATTTTTGATGTCTAGAAATGTCTTGAAAGATGAGCTAACAATCTGTATTGGGTTAAACTATCAAATCTACGGTGAGCTCTACATCACTGTTTTCTGTGCACCATTCTGTCATATTTGTTCTCGCATTATATAGGTCTCTACTTATTGGTTAAAGTTCCATATGAAATGAGAGGCCGCGGGAGTGAGCACGGGCTTAGGCTTCTTAGTGCTGTGGCTTCAGGCAGAGTGTCCAGAGTAGAAATCAACTGAAAGTGAACACGTGATAAGATACACTAACACACAATTTTGTGTGACATAGTTCTTTAAGTTTGAGTGTCTGCAGCATGGATCTTCAGTGCCATTTGCATTTCCTCTGGGGAATTCTGACCATGAATGCAAATGTTATAATATTTTCTCCCATTTTTATTTTGCTGGAGGTTTTCAGCGTCTCTGTTTGGTTTCTATTATACATTTGCAACAGCCTTTTTTATTAACTTACCTGCACTGGGAGCACTGGCATACACTGTTTTCCTGCCAGCAGGAAAACTGCTGGAAAATTATTAACATGTACTTTCTCCAGCCAGGGATATTCATTGTTCCTTTTCATTTTTTTATGATTCATTCTCAATAGTATTTGTAGTTCATTTCATTTCAGTGTAATTATATTTGGTTCAATAAAACAAAATTATAAACCCTTTTTATGTGCACAAAATTGTTTGACTCTTTAAACACTACATGTGTCTTATATAAATATATCCAACGCACTATGTCAATCCCAAAGAAGAAAAGAAATTCTATGGTCTTAACAGTACATTCAAAGCATCACTGCACAATACTCTAAGTTCTTTTCTATGAAATCTACACAAAAATAAGAAGATACTGAAACTTCGACAACCTTACAAGGAAATAAGAATTCCTTTCATAGAAGGAAATAGGATTATGGCAGAACAGAGCACTCCCTTTTGGTAGAGACGCAGGCATAAACCAGGAGTAAAGGAGAACTCTTTCCTCTCCCCTTTAGCTCAGTTAAAAGCTCTTTATAACCATATCATGGCACAAATAATGCAAACTAGAAGCTGGAATTTCTCATTTAAACTAGCTGGGCAAGGGTAAGAATTATGGGATGGCTTTGTATGCAGAAGACTGCCCGATTTTAATCTAATTTACATTCCTGTTCTAAACTAGGTATAAACCTCATTAGTTTTCCTTATGACTTTGGAGGATACAATTTTAGAGATATGAACAAATAGCTAAGAATTTTTGTGTGTGTGTGTGAGACCAGGGTTCAAACTCACAACCTTGCACTTGCCAGGCAGGCACTTGTGCCATGGAGCTATCTCCCCAGCCCTGTAGCTAAGAATTTATCCCTGGCATTTCCTATATGGCAGTCAGAAATATTGGGCGCTGTCTTCCTATATAGTTATTTTTAAAGTAGTAGAAATAGGCCTCATGAGGAGGAAAGCACTGAGGACTAAGATTATGAGGAAAGCTTGTAAATTAAAATGAAATAAGGAAGGGTGCAGATCTTTTTCCAACCCATGGGGACAATTCAATACAGCCATCATACGTGAAGGTTTTCTGTGAACTAGAAGTTTGCATCTATAAGTGAATTGAAGTTTGTTGAATGTGAAGCATGCTCTCTATTACCAACAAATCAGGGAACTATGAAAAGAGAAGTAAAACGTTTTCTTTAAAGAGGGGGTGGCTGTACAAGAGTATCACCCTGAAAACTCTGGCGGGCTGTGATGCAGCACGAAGAGGATATTTCCAAAAGCATCAGGTAGCCCCGGCGATCACAGAAACCCATCCGTGAAAAATGCCATCTTGCTGGTGACTCTGGAGGCAGCACATACCTCCTGTGCCCCCTCCCAGAAAGGAGGGCTCTTTCTACTGAAGTCCCCAGGCAGTGCAAAGGAAACAATTCCCTCACTTTCTGGGTTGCTCAGACGAGCTGCAGGTCCTGTGCTGTCTGCAGCAAGTCTCTGGGGAGGCTTCTGAAAGAGGCTGAGGCACAGCACAGATGCTTAGTGAGAACAGGGTGACCCTGTACCACGGAGGACATCATTCGTGTTTCATGTCCATAGTTCTTCCGTAGACTGTCACAGCCAACGACCGTCCTTGCCAAAGCCTCAGGCTTGTGCAGAACTTTCTGTTTAACCTGGATGGGAAAAGATCAGAGGACACTGACAGTCGTGCCACGTTCCAGCTTCCCAGTTCCCTCCGGGCTTCCATACCCAACTATCTTAGCACATGGTTACCTTTGCTTTTCATCTTTTTCTGTTAGTGTAGGAATTTTCGGGAAAAGAGACCATGATCTGGATGACAGTTTCCCCATCTTAATGGCTTCCCGATTTTCCTCAGGACGTGGTGATAGCACACAGTGTGTGCCTTCCTCGGGGGAGCAGCTAGCTGTGCATATTCCCCCTGCGCTCCTTTTCTATCCCTTTTTGCTCCACCTCCATCCCTTCTCCCCCTCCCCTTATAAGAAAGGCCCTGCTCGCTGCTGCTTCCTGTGATCTATCATTTGTGTCGCTCTTTATTTACACTGTCAATTTACCACATGGAGAGAACATGGGATAGTTAAGCTGTGTGTCTGGCTTCTTTTCCTTAACATTATGGTCTCAAGGTGCCTTGCTTTTTCTACAAATGTCTCAAGTTTATCATTCTTTATGGAAGAGTAGTACTCCATAGTGTATAACTGTCTCTTGTGTTCTTTATCCATTCACCTTAATGGATATGATATATAGGCTGCTTTCCAAGATTTAGATACTATAAATTGTTTTTTATGAAGGCTAAGGTGATCTAAAAACAGAAATCAATGAAATACGGCAGGTCAGATAGCTCAGCCAACTAAAGCACCTGCGTAGGCATAGTGCAGCACCCGGTGTTCGATCCGTGGCATTCCGTGCCGGCCCTGCGCCCAGGGCCTGTGACATGGCTGCTGAGTCTGGGTGTGGTGGTGCGCATCTGTAATCCCAGTACCTGAGAGGCTGAAAATAGGAGGCTCACTGGGAGTCCGATCTAAGTAATGAGATCCTGTAGACCCTGCCCTAAGTACATTTTAAAAAAAGAGAGAAATCTATGAAGTATAATTTTGATAGAATTTTATTTGTGTTAAGAAAGAGCCACAAAACCTTTAGTTCAAAAAGTAGCATATGTTTGCTTTCAATGTGAAGTAATGAGGAAGCCATGTGTGGCCCAAAGTTCAGTAGCTCACAGCATATAGTCCATACTCGGTCGGCTCCAAGACAAGGCGTCGTGGCAGATCAGCACTGCAGAGGAAACATGGACCATGGCAGGCAGGAAGCAGCGAATCAAGCAAGGACACCCTAACATATCTTTTAGCTCCATCTAGATTGTAGCCAGGCTACCAGGTGTAGGGTGAGAGCAAACCAATCAGTGGATTGAGGTGGTAATCATGCACTGCTAATCCTATTACCTCTACACTCTAGATGCTATCACATCCCAAAAAGCCCAACCTGATGTTTTGGGGAAACATCTGGTCATAAAGCATAAGCATGCTGTATCCAAAGGGACAAATACTTGTTTTTAAATGTATCATTTATCTTTGACCATTTGTTCTCCAACACTTCTCTATGACAGGTTTTCATGAAGACCGGATGATAACACGCAGCTTCCCTGTCAAAGCGCTGACATGAAGGCTTTCTCCTCCTTCCCTAGAAAGTTATCACCTTTGGAAATCAGTGCATCATCACAAAGGAGAGGTCACCTACGCCTGGATGATTTGGGGAACCACCACCCGCAGTCCGATGGATAACAAGCAAACACGGGATTATTTGGGTCATCTGCCCATAGCGAAATGGGGCACACAATCCCAAGGCCCGCACTGTTAGACTTAGCATTTCCAGATCCTCTTCCTACACGCATGACGCCTTTCAGCAAAGCACAGTGGTCTAAATCATAATCTCTGTGCTCATCTCTGTGGAGGAATCTCACACAAAACTTTTAGTACTTGTACTCTGTTTTGTCCCTCTGGTGACCTTGAAATTATTCAGGGATTGTTTTTTTCTCCTTAAAAAGGTCCTGAAAAAATACTTTTTTTTTCAATTTTTTTATTGTTTAAATTTAACAATGGTTATATTACATATTTTCATCATCAGATCAGTTTAGATTAATACATATAGGTATACAAGATTGTTCAAACAATTAAACATTAACCTTTCTAAATCCACATTACTTTTTTTTTTCTTTTCCCCCTTCTTTTCTTTGAAAGTTGACATATTGCATATTGTCCTCACAATCATTCTATAGAGTGCAGTGTGTGGGCATGACCCACCTCCCTATTGATGTTGCATAGAAAAAAGAAAGAAAGAGAGAGAAAAAAGGAAAGAATATACTTCTCTTTGGACTAAGAGGAAGCAGATACATACACAAAGGTTTTGCAGTTGCAGTGTGCCACCAGTGAAGCTTGTGATGTTGGAGGCTCTTGAATCTAAGCCTCCTAAAGCTCATCTCACCAATCTAGCTCTGCGTTCCATGCATTGTAATTCAGGATTTTTTTTTTTCTTGCTGGGTGGTCAAGGGCAACTCGAAGCAAGACCTGTATAACTAAACATTCATTTTTTTTGTATCTTCCAGGGTCAAATCCCCTCAGGATTAAATTTGAGACCATAGAATGTACTTTGTAGAACTGTTGTTAGTGTCAGCCTTCGGGACGAGTCACGGCCATTGCTTGGCTATTTTGCTTTCTGTGAAAGCCTGAGAGAATGTTTTTCTCTGGGTGACTCTCCTTAGACACACTGCAGTTCA
>PVJA010056305.1:0-10849 GCA_004027025.1 Myocastor coypus
TAGAATGATTGTGAGGACAATATGCAATATGTCAACTTTCAAAGAAAAAAAGGGGGAAAAGAAAAAAAAAAAAAGTAATGTGGATTTAGAAAGGTTAATGTTTAGTTGTTTGATCAATCTTATATACCTATATGTATTAATCTAAACTGATCCGATGATGAAAATATGTAATATAACCATTGTTAAATTTAAACAATAACAGAATTGAAAAAAAAATTAAAAAATAAAAATAAAAAATAAAAAACTTATCTGAAAGGATAACTTACTAATTCCCCTTATGGATAAGGAAATCAAAGATTAAACAGAAGTGTATATAGTTTATTAGTTTTTACTTCTTAGTAGCTTTTAGTTTTTTACATACTTAGTCCAGGGTCTACAGGGTCTCACTACATAGATCAGACTCAGTGATTCTCCTGTTTTTAGCGTCCCAAGCACTGGGATTACAGGCACACACCACTACGCCCAGTCTCAATGACCATTTCACCACACCCCAGGGGCAGGGCTGGCACAGCATGCCAGGAATTGAACCCTGGGAAATAGTTCCTGGCACTTTAGTCCACTGAGCTATCTGGCTGGCCCTGTTTTCTTCTCATTAAAAGTTTTATTAATAAATATTTTAATAGGCAGTTTAATTCATACAGATTGAAAAACTACAAAAATACATGGGACAAGTTTCCCTCTTACTTCTTTTTACCTCGTCCCACAATTACCAATGTTATAATTGGTAGTTGCCCCCAAAATAACATTAATACATAAGCCAGTGCATCTATAGAAAGGGTGATCAAAAACTACAGTGAATGATTATATTTTTAAGATGTGTCATAGTTAAAGACACACTGCTATCAATCCCTCTCAGAATACTCCCCTTTGCTTTAACACACTTATCTCATCATTCTTGCCACTTTCTGAAGCAATTCTGGAAGTCCCATTTCCTGCCTTTATGAGGTAGGTGTGGCTAAAAAAATCTCTGGCAAATGCTGCTGCTGAGTGCCATCCAACAGAAAGGGAGCCTTGTAGAGATGCTCCGACACATCCTCGTCCAACTTCTTTGCCGGATCTGGTGTCCTGCAATTTCTGGCTCTTCCCAAAGTTAAAATGACCACGAAAGGTGTTTCAAACTAATTCAGACACTGAGGCAGCCACAATAATACAGCTAAGTACACTCACAAAAGACTTTAGAAAGTGGCAGGAACAACAGTATAAGTCTGTTCATAGCAAAGGTGAATATTTTCAGGGAGATTAACTGTAATGTCATTTAGTATAACAAATTTTAAAAATTAAAACACAAAAATTTTCAGCCAGACCTCATATAAACATAATTTTTACTTCAACCTTTTCACACAAGTGACAGCATATTGTCATATTATAATCATGTGTTAAACTTTTCATTTCTTTGGTACTGCTGGGGATTAAATGTGGGACCTCACTATATATGCTGGGTAAGAGTCTGCTATTGAGCTATTTGCCTGGCCCTTTACCTTGCTCTTTTAAATTAATGACATGACTCCTTCTGTAGTCATTGCATGAAGAGCTTGTTTACTCTTTCTTACAGCTGCACAGTACCTCACTATGTTGATGGATCATTAAATCATGCAGTGAAGTATGCATATGTATATTGTTTGTCCCTATAAAACCATTTCATAGCTATGTTAGCATACTTGTATGATTGATTCCTGGATGTGTAACTGTCATGCCAAAGAGTATGTAATATTTTTAACTTTAACAGACATTGCTAACTGCCCTTTACAGAAATTCTATCTCTGCACAACTATCACAATGGCTAAAATAAAAATGCAGTGATAACACTAAAGCCTGATAAGGATATGCAGATAGGGAATAATTCAAACACTGATCATATTAATCAAAAAGTGATATTGCCACCCTAAAAAATTGGCAGTTAAAAAATATTTATGCTTTCACCATATAATCTAGAAATTGCACTTTGAAATTTATCTTAGAGAAATGAAAGAAATGTTCACATAAAAACTTGTATATAAATGTGTATCTGTATTAGCCCCAGATTCAAAGCATCCCAGATAAACTAGAAGCAACACAGATACCACTGAATAAATGAACAATTACTACTCAGCAATAAAAAGGAATGAACTACTGATATAACCAAAAGCCTAGATAACTCTCCAGAGAATCACACTAATTAAAAATAAGCTAAAATTGTATTACTATATGGTACTACTTATGCAATTTTGAAATGGCAAAATGGTAGCAGCAGAGAACAGATGAATGTTTGCCAGCAATTAAGAAGTAGAGCAGGGAGGTACAGATGTGTGTATAATAAGGCAACAGAAGGATCCTTGTGGAGATCTTGATTATATCAATGTTAATATTATGGGTATGACTATCTACTTCTGCAGGATTTCATCATTGGGGAAAACAATAAAGAGTTCATGTTATTTATTTATATTATTTCTTCTTTTGGTATTTAGTACAGGATCTATAGGGTTTATAGGGTCTCACTACGTAGATTGGACTTGTAGTGATTCTCCTGTTTTCAGTCTTCCAGGCACACGCCACCATGCCCGGCCTCAATTGCCATCTCAGTGCACCCCCTGGGGGAGGGCTGGCATGTCATGCTGGGGATGGAGACTGGCTGTTGCGCTCTGCCTAAGCAGGCACTTTAGTCCACTGAGCTATCTGGCTGTCCATATTTATATTATTTCTTACACTGTATATAAATATATGTTTACCCTATGAAGTTTAATTAAAAATATAATGAAAATTAGATGTCATTCAAAATAGCTTTAAAAAACTGTAAGTATCTAGGAATATATTAGAAAGGGATTAGAGTACTATGGAAAAAACAAAGCAATCTTTCATTTAAATGAACAGAGGCAGTCCAAATGCATTCAGAGAAGTCTATGCCATCAATTCACCCCAAATTAATCTATAAATTCAATGCAACCACAATTATAACCCAGTTGCATTTTTCCTAGAAATGCAAGAAATATACTCCAAAGAATGAAAATCATTAAAAAATTATCCTTTAAAAGAGATGGAGAAAGTTCTTTTCCTACCAGATATTAAGACATATAGCATGGCCAGAATGATTTTTTTAAAAAGTACAGAATTGGGTCAGCAACAACAACAACAACAACAAACCAGTGGAGAAGAACAGAGGTAAGACACAGAAATTCAATACGGAATGAAGACGGCACTGTAAATTGAAGTGCTAAGGATCTTTAATAAATGGAGCCACTGTACTTCCTGGGGAAAAACACTCCTACAACACTGGTTAACACTGTATATTAAGGTGTACTATAGGTGGAGTGAAAACATAAAAGTGAAAGATAAAAGCAAAAAGTTGACAATTAAGAAACCTGTAGAAAATTTATTAAGACAGATGGTAGACGAGAGTAGATATTTGATGTTTTAAAAATCAACAAGACAGGGGTCAGCAAGATAGCTTAGCGGATTAAGTGCATGCTGACTGGGTTCCATTACAGGTACCACATGCCATGCTCACCCCACCCCCAGGGACACCGAGCCAGTAACCAAGTCTGTGCTTGGTGGTGTATGCCTTTAATCCAAGCGCTGGACTTGAAAGAAGGAAGATCACTACAAGTCTGAACTACATAGACCCTGTGCCAAATATGTAGGTTAAAAAAAAAAAAAACCCAGTAAGATATTTATATCTAAAATATGTAAATCATTAAGAAAAAGAAACTACCATTAAGAAATCAGCAGAAACTGTGAATAGGAATTTTACAGTTGATGAAACCTGCAAGGCTCATCAATGAGAATCTAAAACCAATTAATAATCACAAAATGCAAATTCAATAAAGATGTATTAGTTTGTATGCATTAGACTTGGAAAGATGGAAAAATGCCATGTCCAATCTGGCAATAGCTGGCAAATTAAATTTAAGCAATATTATGGACTAACAATCCTGTTGTGGGATCCATTTCCCTAGGAAATGCCTGGATTCATGGTGATGTGTAAGAGCTGTCACAACAAAGGTGACAGCTGGAATTGTAATTCATTGTTGGTCTACGATGGGGAAAAATAGACAAAATGACAGATTAATGCTTTGTGCACAAAGAATTAGGTGTACACACAGCAACAGAGTTGTATCTTGACACAGTAACATCACCAAATGAGAGCTTCCCAGTTACCATATTTCTCTTGACAGGCAAAGGTATTCTTACGGGTGAAGTAGTCTTATAAATCAAAAACAAACACAAAAAGAAAAACCAAGTCAGAACACAGATCTGGCTTACAATATATGTTAAACACAAATAACAGAAGAACTTGTCAAGCTATGCTAAGAGACCATCCACAAAATCCAGACCCTAGGGATAAGAGAGCTGCATCCTTAATAAATAAATTACAATGAAAAGAGAAAGAATGGAAAAGAAGTCCATAGACTATCTGGCATTTGAACCAAACACAGCATGTGAAGCTAGTCTGGATCACAATTCAAAGCTGAGAATTTTGGGGACAATAGGAAACTCAAACACAGATTTGGTATCAGCAAATTATTATTAGAGATAATGGCACTATATTTATATTTAAAGAGTCTTTATATTACTCATAATGAAGTATTTTGGGAGGAAATGGTGCATCTTCTAGGATATGATTTAAAATATAAATGGAGACATGGGTGGGGCAAAATGAAACAAGATTGGCTGCTGCAAAAATACTTACTGACATCAGATTATGGGTCAGGTGTACTACTGTAGTTTGTGTATTAGTGTAGCATACCAAAATAGAAAGTTAAAAAAATGCACATAGTATTCTGTAAAAGAAATGTTCAGGATACTATATATAATACAGATTATAAACCATTATATATGAAAAATGTGTGTAATATAAGTTATTTTTATGAAGAATATGTCATTAGATAAACAGAAACATACAAAATTAAATATAGAGGTACAGAGATAAAGAGATACATTAAGGGCATTTGGAAAAAGGCAGCAGGGCAAGGAATGGGGGTAGGAAATATGCACAACAAAAGAATGAATAAATGTGTTCATTTGCCCCAAGTAAGCAACATAGTCAACTCCTGTCTTATTGTCATCTATAAGGCAAAAATAAGAACCAGTATCATTAAACAGATACCGATACACAAAAGGACAGAAATGTTTACATTGCTCACAAAGATTCGAGACATATAAGGGAATCATGTGGACAGTAACTGAATTGTGGTGAAACATGGTGCATAAACACTGATGGCCTTTTCTGCTCAGACAGGACACTGGAATTTAGAGGCCATTATCTTGACTGACCCAGAAAGTGATAACTTCAGCAGTTCTTTCACAGACCAGAGAAGATTATATTGTAGGCAGGGGGTGTGATGTAAAGGAGGCCCACAGAACTTCATTTGAGATCCCAAGGGTGGGGTCAGCAAGGGTGTGAACTGCACACACTGGCAAGGAAGACAAAAGGATGCTAGGTGTTGGTGCAAATGGGCTTTATGGTTCAAACAGAATGAAGGTCTTGATTCGTGGGTAATTAGAAGTATATATAGGATGTATCACAGGTGTAATTTAAAGTTAATGTTCTTTCCTGACAGAACAATTTTGTACATGATTTCTTAGCTTAAAATCCTTTAATAGCTCCTCTTTCACAGAGAATAATCCAAGATTATTAGTGTGGCATAATATGATGTCAATCTACCTCTCTAGATTTTGCTATTAATATCTCACTTCTGCTTCTGGCTCTGCATGGAGAAAACTTTAGTCAATCACAAATGTGCACTACTGATCAAAATTTAAGTTAGTTAATATTTTTCTTCATTATGTGGAAGACACTACATTAGGTATTGTATAGAAGTGGTTTTCAACCACAGAGCAAGAAATTTAGTTTTGTCTGTGACTTACCTATACATGTATGTAGGTGTGTATGTATGTATGTATATATACCAAAAAAAGCCTCATACAAAAATGTATCCTTGCTACATACATACATTAATATTTTCTATCCTATTTTATCCACCCCATTTTATGTGTAAAAATTTATGTTCAACCCACTCAATTTGCTGGCTATGAACTAAAATTTGGGAAATGATAAATAGCAAGTGAATGTGGCTAATGCAACCAAAGAACTGACTTTTAAATTTTATCACATCTGAACTAATGTAAATCTCAATTTAAAAACAGATGCAACAGAAAGTAGTTCCTACCCACTAAGAAGCTTTTGTGTTTTGGCAGAACCATTTCACTTTACCAGCTGCAGTGCATAAGATGGGTACACTTTGGTGGGTGTTTTCTATTGTTATCATCCATCACTGATCTGCCTGGTGACAATGGTCAGATCCAGTTCTAATTATCTTTCTCTCCACACTGATACAGCATTCTAATTTGCTCATTTAAATATTCCTTGTTGAAAGAACGTAAGAGACTGGAATAGAGAAGCATGTTGCAAATTTCACAATAAGCGGCAATAGATCTGCTGCAGCAGAGCAAAGTGAATGCTGTGAACAAGTTTTGACATCATCAGAGTGTGCAGTGCTAAGAAAAGTTTTCAGTAAGTATGTGGTGAATCTTAAATGCAGTTTCTTCTCAACTATCAAAAAGTAAAACGATCAGCAAACATCCTGAAACAATTTTAACAGATCTGAAATCTGAATATCAAAGATTTTTTATACAAACATAAGAATGTAAAATGTTTCAATTTTTAATACTGAGCACATGTTAAGATAATAGTCTAGCTCTGAGTTGAATAAGATATGCTTCCTTTTGTTCATTCTAATAAGGACACTAGAAAATTCAAGATTATATATGTGGCTTAAATTATATTCCTCTTGGACAGTATTACTATAGAAGACACAAAGATATAGCTCTTTACTACAAGCAATTTTCTATCTTGAGGGAAAGAATAACCAACTAGAGATAGCTACTGATGAATCAATAAAAACTCATTACAGGTAGCTGGGAAAAAAAAGATCCAAAAGATAAATTTAAGTAGTCCAACTTTCAGTCATAATGAACTCTATACTTCCAAAGAATCAGATTTAGAACTAGGGCATTAAAACCTTTGAGGGTAGGCTGAACTACAGTTAAGCTAAGTTAAACCAATAAAACACTACATTAAAGTTTCTCATAATATGAACCTACTAGCATTACATGAGATCATTTTAAGTGATATGAGTACAACAGTTATTTTATTCACACACTAAATAGCACCTGCTTTAGTATGCATTAATAATGAATAAAGTCATCTCCATATTAGGAAAAATATAAACATATAAAACTCATAATTTCAAATACAGTATTTTTTGATACAAGTTTTTTTTTCCTATACCAGGAATTGAACTCAGAACCCTGTGCTTGCCAGGCAAGTGCTTATTCTACTGAGCTATCTCCTTGGCCTTGATACAAGCTTTTTAATAAAAGAAATCATTCAAGGAAATTAAAAGTTTGATAGCATAGTTGGCACACAGATAAGGCAAAAATTATAATGGTTTTGCTTGAGTGATATTTTCAGTATTTCAGGTAATACAAATATTTAATTAGTATTTTATCAACTTTTTTTTTTTTTTTTGTCTTTTTGAGACAGGGTCTCGCTATACAGTTCAGGCTGGCCTTGAGCTCAGTTTGGTAGCCCAGGCTGGTCTCGAACTCTCACCAATCCTCCTGCCTCAGCCTCCCGAGTGCTGGGATTACAGGCGTGCATGACCACACCTGGCATTTATCAACTATTTATAACCTGATTTTTTTTTTTTTTTTTTTTCTTTTAGGGAAGTGTTTGCAGGGCATTCAGGGTCACACTACCAGACCAGACTCATAGTGATCCACCTGTTTACAGTCTCCCAAGAGTTGGGATTACAGGCACACACCACCACATTCAGTCTCAGTTGCTGTTTCAGTGCACCCCAGGGGCAGGACCGCCACAGCAGCCCCAGGAATCCCCAGCCCCTGTGCCTATGTTATGATTAGTGTCTAGTTGTCCCTGCAAAGCCTTATGTAGTCATGGAGTAGGAACTTTTAGAGTTTGTGATTAATTCATGATCCACTGGGATTATGGGTAATCCAAGGATGAGATTATAGGTTTTAGTACTGCTGGGATTATGGGTATGGCTTGAAGTAGATAGCCTGAGGCAGATAACCTGAATGTAATATAAGAGAGACAGAGAAAAAGACTCTCTGTTACTGTTGTTGGCCTGTTGTGATTATTGCTCTTCCGCCACCATGAACTAGATGCTCTCTGCCCTGTACCACTTGGCCTTGGAGCCAGCCACATATGGACTGAAACCTCCAGTAACTGTGAGCTGAATAAATCTTTCCTTCCTTCATTTTGGTTGTTGGGTATTTGTTCCAGTAATGAAAGAAGAGCAACTGAGACAGCCTACAAATTCATCAGTGGTTACTAAAAAGTTATTATTTCAAATTCTTTTTAATAATATGAAATTAACCTGGGGATACATGTCCACAATCTTGGTACTCTAGGGGGCTGGCAGTAGGATTGAGAGTCCAATCTAGCCTGAGTAATTTAGTGAGACCCTGTTGCAAAATAAAAACTAAAGCTCAGTGCAAATGCCCGAGGTTCAGTTCAGTTCTCTCTCATCTCCCTCTTCCCTTCCTCCTCCCTCCCTCCCTCTCTCCCCTTTCTCTCTCTGTCACACACACACACACACACACACACACACACACACACAAGAATTATACTAAACTCTTAAACATTCAATGACTTTAAATATATTTACCTCAATAATCTGCAAAAACTGCGTGGGTAACTCAGCCGCTGGCTAGCTGCAGCCACACTGGGAGGAAGAGGAGGCCGGGGTGGGAAATAAGCTAGTGCTGCAGAGAATATTAAGCAGACAACTCCAAATTCTGAAAAAAAAAATAACTAAAGTATTAATTTGTAACATGAAAAGTTCAATATTTCTAGTATTTCTTAAACAAATGTTCACTGAGCATCAAGCAAAATACAGTGTCTAGGCAGCCTTTCCTGCAGGCTAGTAAGAAAGATGGACACACACAGGTAGGAATTTCAGCAAGCTTCAGGTAAGAAGTCATGCCATAAACACAGAGGCATAGTGTGGTACACACGCACAAAAAAGATTGAGACAGTAAACTACCTGTTACTCTATGGAAAAAGCACAATAAAACCCAACAGTGTATTACTGCAAAAGAGGCTCTGATGCAGGTGGAGCATGACTGTCTAATATGTATGGAAGTTGGAAAGAAACAATATGTAAGGAACTTGCTAAGACAAGCACCAAAACCTTGATCAACAGCAAGGTCTCTGATGCATATGAAGGACAGATCAGATCTGTACAACAAGGAAGTTGAACAAGACCAGAAAGCATTGAAAGTAAGAAACAAGAGACAGCAAATTTAAACACAAATTAGTAGACAATATAGAATATTAGTTAAAAAATGGACTTTTTATTGAATTTATATCATCTTGCTTATTGAAATTCTGTATTATTTCTATTTTTTCGTTATTTTTTACTGTAAAATAAAAATTCAAAAATTGAATTGTCAGCAATCTACATTAATATTAAAATAATTCCTAAACTAAAAATTAAAAAAAAAACAAGCAGGCAGGGAGACAGCTCACTGGATTAAGCACCTGCTTGGCAAACACAAGGACCTAGGTTCAGTCCCCAGTACTGGCTCCACGACCCTGAGCAAACCATGCCAGCCACCAAAACCAGGCATGGTGGTGCACACCTGCAATCCCAGAGCTAGGAGAGTTGAAATAGGAGAAACACTATGACTGTGAACTGCGTCATGAGATCCTGTACCAAATAAATAAATAAATAAATAAATAAATAAATAAATAAATAAATTTAAAATTAAGACAAAACAACAATAACAAGATAGAAGTGAAAGTGTCTAGGATTCTCTATCTTTCCCTCCACAGTGCTGCTAGTGTTTGTGAAGTAACAGCTTTTGTAAATTCTGCCCAATTTAACAGAAAAGCATAGCAGTAACAGCAACGTCAGAAAACTTGGGGTACAGACAGGATTTGCTGTTAACCATAGTACCTTGCAGTTTGCGTGAATCCTTTAATTCTCGCTGGGGCAATAAAGGGTTGGATTTAGTGATTTCTATAGAAGAGAGAGGCAGATAAAATAACCACTAGAATTATGTGTTGGATAATTCTATGGGTCTATTCTCAGCAATGGAACAATATTCTTTTTTTTTCTTTTAATTTTTTTTATTGTTTAAATTTAACAATGGTTATATTACATATTTTCATCATCAGATCAGTTTAGATTAATACATATAGGTATATAAGATTGATCAAACAATTAAACATTAACCTTTCTAAATACACATTACTTTCTTTTTTTCTTTTCCCCTTTCTTTTTTTCAAAGTTGACATATTGCATATTGTCCTCACAATCATTCTACAGAGTACAGTGTGTGGGCATGACCCACCTCCCTATTGATGTTGCTTAGGAAAAAAAAAAGGAAAGAATATATTTCTCTTTGGATTAAGAGGAAGCAGATACATACATAGTCAAAGGTTTTGCAATTGCAGTGGGCCACCAGTGAAGCTTGTGATGTTGGAGGCTATTGAATCTAAGCCTCCTAAAGCTCATCAAACCAATCTAAATCTGCAATCCATGCATTGTAATTAAGGATTTTTTTTTTTTTTAATTGCTGGGTGGTCAAGGGCAAGTTGAAGCAAGACCTGTATAACTAAACATTCTTTTTTTTTTTTTTTTTTTTGTATCTTCCAGGGTCAAATCCCCTCAGGATTAAGTTTGAGACCATAGACAGTACTTTGTAGAACTGTTGTTAGTGTCAGCCTTCGGGACGAGTCACAGCCATTGCTTGGCCATTTTGCTTTCTGTGAAAGCCTGAGAGAATGTTTTTCTCTGGGTGACTCTCCTTAGACGCACTGCAGTTCATTCATCCCTTTCCTCTG
>PVJA010056306.1:0-10862 GCA_004027025.1 Myocastor coypus
CTGAGTTGATAGAGCCTCAGCATAATAGTCTGATTTAATTGTCAATGTTTTATTCACAGTAGAATTTAAAAATTTAATAGCATGTAATCTAATATGAAGTGTAAATTTTGTAGGGAAGGACCAATTTCCATTTTTGTTTCTGTAATTGAATTTTGAGTATATAGTGAGCATGTTTAACAATCTATAGACCTGGAGAGTTATACAGAATTTCTGTGGCAGAGGAAATATGAAATGTTGTGCAAAACTTTTGTGCAGCAGTGCTTATATATCCTGGGCCACTGTCAGCCTTAAGTGCTTACAGGCAGCCATGGGTACTAAGGGCATCCAAGCAATGAGCAAGGATATGTTTGGCTGCTTCGCTAGTGTGGGCAAAAGCAAAACTAAGCCCCAAGGAGGTGTCCTCTGAAATGTGAATCCCATATAAAGAGCCAAACTCTGGAATGTGAGTGATACCCATTTGTCACAGATGATTCAGGGTATAGTCCTTGGGGGTTAACCCTCCTAGAGGGGGAGGGAAAATTCAGTACACACGACGGATATTGCCTAACAATTTGTGGAGCCTGTTACTTGGTTAGATGGAACCATTTGTACAAGGCAGAGGCATTCTGAGGAAAGGCAATAGGAGAGGCAGAAGCTTGTTGAATAATAGCTGAGAAGTAACAGCGGTGGCAGGCAGCACTCTCTCCAATGCAGCGCTTCCCTCAGTGAGAGGCCCTGGAAATTGGGAGTGGGAACATAAAGGACTGATAAAATTGTGACTCCACAACGAACTGGAGAGTGATTGATTGATTGATTGATTTTTTAGGGAAGGGTCTACAGGGTGATCAGGGTCTCACTACTAGATTGAACTCATAGGGATCGGCCTGTTTATAGCCTCCCAAGAGCTGGGCTTACAGGCATGTGCCACGACACCCAGTCGCAATTGCCATCTCAGCACTTCCCTGGGGTGGAGCCAGCACAGCAGGCCCGGCAACCCCTGGCCCCTATGCCTGCTTGCAGGAGCTTTTTTCAAAAAATTATTATTATTAATTATTGTTATTGTTTACAATAGTTAATACATTGCATAATGTTGTCTTCACTGTAGTTGTTCAGAGTACAAGATGCAGGCATGATTTCTTATCTAAACCTCATTAGCACGGATCTTTCTTTTTATTGCACAAAGAGAAAGTAGCTGTATATTTAGCCCAATAGTCCATAACAGTAGTGGATTATCAGCTCATCTGGCATTATTGGGAGCTGTTGACTTGAGCCTTTTACAACTCAGCATATTAATATGGCTATCTTTTTTATACTTTATGGTTAGACTCCTGTTGGATGGTGAAGACCAAGATAAAGCAAGATCTGCGTTTACAAAGGTTATGTAACTTTTGTATCTGACAAGGTCAGTGAGGTGCCCTCAGGGTTTACCCTGGTACTGTGTACTTCGATTTGCAACACTTTTGTCAGTGTCAGCCATCTGGATGAATGAAAGCCAATGTGTGACCAGTTTGCTCTCTGGAATCCTGAGAGAATGTTTTCTCTCTAGGCGACTCTACTTAGGCACACTGTATATCACTGATCACTTTTCTCTGTGACCCCATAATCTCCTTGAAGGGGAAATTTGGGACTCCTCTGAGTTATAGGCTGTTACAGTACAGGGCTTTTTTTTTTTTTTTTAATGTCCTTGCAGGAGCTTTTGAAGAGTGTAAAATAAATGAAAAAGATTTTTAAATTTAATTTAATTTTATTTCCAAAGAATACAAAATAAAAACAGGGAAAGGAACACTAGAAATAATTCAAAATTTCACTAAACAAAGTAATAGGAATTCAACAATGGTTGCTGTATCATATGATGCTATCTTTAAATAAGTTGTCCAGATTACCAGAAATAAATCTGTAAGATTCATTTAAGGAAAAAGCAAAGCAAAACAAAACAATAACAAAGAAGTTATAAGAAATTCAAAAGAGGAAACAAAAGAATTTAAGCATTAACTGCTCCTTTCAAAAGACCAACAGAAATCAACAATACAATTGGCCAAACTATTGTGCACATATACATAAATATATTTTTTTCTCTTCTTTAATTTGTCCTTTTGCTCATCCCAGTTTTTCCCTCCATTGATGAATTTCCTTCCCTTTCACAGTATTTGCTGTACCTTCTAGATTTTCATTACTCTTTCAGGTTCTCACACTAGCAAGATAATATAATGTTGGCACATATGGATCTGGTTTATTTGACTTAACAATATAATATCTAGCTGCATCCATTTTTGTACAAAAGCCTCCAAGTTATCCCTTTTTTATAGCTGAATGATATTCCATTGTGTAAAAATACCATATCTTTTCATCTCTCCCTCAGTTGATGGGCATTTGGGTTGTTTCTAAGGTTCAGCTATGACAAATTGTGCTGCTATGAACATGGGCACACATATCATGCTGTGGTATAGTGATTTTAACTCTTTTGCAAAAATACTTAGGAGAGGAATGGCTGGCTTGAATGGGCCCTCGAGTCTAGCTTTTTGGGGAATCTCCATACTGATTTCCACAATGGCTGTACAGCTTACACTCTGACCAACAGTGGAGAATTGTTCCTTTTTCTCCACAGCCTCTCCAGCATTTGTTATTGGTTGGCTTCTTGATGATAGCAATTGAAAAAAATCTTTTTGACCAGTGTGTATAGTGGCAATTTCAAAATGGCACACTACACCACACCACCAACTACCTGAAAAGAAGTTAGTTAAAGTGGATAAATAATCTTCCCAGGCCCAAATTTCAGCTTTAATTCAGTCTTTTGTGCAGATGAGAAATCTGTACCTTATATTTTGGAAGAGGAATCCATTGCATAATGTCCCATGTGCAAGATGACCCACCTGAGGTAACCAATAACACCAAGGAAGTTAGCCGAAGCAGATTGCCTTAACCACTGTCATTGAGCCAATGCAAATGGAACAATGTGAGTCTCCACCTCAGGAGCAAAGAGTGCAAAGCACATATTTGCCCACGTTTTATCAGTTCAGTCTCGGCATTCTAAATGGGAGTGATAGTTTTATATTGCTTATGTGGCATATGTAGCCATTGTAAAGGACACCAAGACTGTCAAAGGACCCCAAAGGGCATATGTTGAGTTGGGAAAATAATTAAAGATATTGGCATAGATGGATAAGCATTAAAAAGGGGAGCATCAGAGAGAGAGCCAGATTTACTTTATCTAAGGCAGTTTAGCCTCTAGTGCAGTGGCTCTCAATCTTTCTAATGCCGTGACCCCGCAATACAGTTCCTCATGTTGCAGTGACCCCAAACTAAAAAATAATTTTGGTGGCTACTTCAAAACTGTAATTTTGCTATGGTTATGATTCGGAATGTAATAAATAACATTTTCTGATGGCTTTAGGTGACTCCTGTGTTTTGGTTGTTCGACCCCCGCAGGGGTCATGACCCACAGGTTGAGAACCGCTGCTCTAGTGTAAGTGTCTTTGGAGAGTTGGGGGCTGGATCCCCTTTGGGAATGTCAAAGAGAAGGCCTAAATCATGAGTCACTAACTTAAGATCTGGGCAAAGCCAATTAACATTACCGAGTAAAGCATGAAAATTATTATTATTGTTATTATTATTATTATTATTTTTTTAATGGCTAGCTCAGCCCGCCCCAAGGGCAGGGCTGGTGCAGCATGTGGTGCCAGGGATCGAACCGCGGTCCCTGAAGCCGCCCAAGCTTTCCCAAGCAGGCGCTTTAGACCACTGAGCCATCCCGCCGGGCCCTATGAAAATTATTTACAGTTGCAAGATGAATAACTTGGGTCCGAATAGTTTGGGATATAATATGTCTTTGTTGACTAAGGTAGCCCAAACACATAAAAGTCCTTTTGTACCTTTTAGGGCCACCAGTAGGCCTGCATTGTAAAGGGAATTCTCTAAATGGATAAATACTTGGTGCAAGGATTCACTTGCTAGAAGAATATCATGCCATGCAAACAGTAAACCGGTGGATGAGCATGACGGACTGACCAAATGGCTTCAGCCGCAAACTCTTGACACAAGGTCGGCCCATTTGCAGACAACACCACTGGAAGTGGCACCCAGAAGCCTGATGATTAGTAGAGAGTAAACTAAAGACAAAACATTTTTATCTTGAGGATAAGGATGGAGTGGGATAGTAAAATGCCAGTCTTCTAAATCAATCTCCATGAAGGAAAAATGTGAAAGAACAGCTGGCTACAGGCCTGGGCAATTCTAATTAAAAAGCTCCCATGGGTACAATTAGCTGACACAAATTCTGTAGTAATCACCACCTTCCTGACTTCTTTTTTACTATGCAAATTATGATATTCGAATGATTGTTGCAATATTCTAGGTGCCCTGCCACCATCTGTTCCTTAACCAGTATATGAGCTGCTGTAAGCTTCTCCTGGGTGAGGAACCAACCCCAGCTAGGCCATCAGACATCCAAGTTATCTTGAACAATGTCCATGGGTTGGAGAAGAAATCAATGACCCCCCTGCAAATGTGAGGAAGAGTAGCCCATTCCAGAATGGTCCCTTTTAGGAATAGTTAGCAGAGGTTGTTTGCTTTTTTGATTATTTTAACCAAGACTTTGAGTGGCAAGGAAACCTTGTTGAAATATCTGATGAGTCACCAAAGCACTAGAACCAACCAAAAATGTCCCCTGATCCCATAAACTGCCTGGTGTATTAGGGAAGATATCAAGGGAGAAATACCCAGAATGGCCTTTTGTATCCTTCCATTAGCAACTTAGTACTTCTTTAAGGGTGAGAAACAGTGCCCACCCCTGTAGATCTGCAGTGGCCACAACGGTGTCAGACAATAACGAAAACACCTACACTTGTGTCTAAGAGCTCTTTAAATGTTTTACCTTCAATAATTAATTCCATCTTGGGAGGATCTTTTTTTAATCCATGGAACCCAATAGGTATCAGAAGACCAGAAACCAAACCTGTGACCTCCTTTGCTTATTTACAGATTTTTCTATTTTTTGTCAAGGGAAGAATGGCCAGCTGAGCCATATGAGAGTCTGGGGTGATTTGGACAGTGTTTGAGTAGATTGAATCGTGGCCTGTATTTGGACACCTGGGACTCCTGCTCACCACTCTTGCCTCTGGTTAGTTCTCATGCCCTATCACCTCAGGGCTTTGGGCAAGCTCCCCTGCTGGTTGTGGCTTATCGGTCTGTGACAAGGTGTTTCCCCTCAGCCTTGCCTTTCAGCACCGATGCTTCAGTGGCAGCAACCAGCGGGGGGCATGGGGGGGGGGGACATGGGACAATACTTGCCTTATGCTATATTGCCCAACCCCCACCCCTAGGGGATGTGGAAGTTGCCACCCTCATAGTCACACCAGCACTTTTTCTATTCTTTGTGCTTTTCCTCCTTTGATGTAGGCCTTTATGGCTCCTATAGCTCCTAGCCAAGCTCATAGTGAGTGCCATGGGCGTGGTTCACGGGCAGAGAGCAGCGCCAAGAGGAGGAGGCATCTAAGAAGTCTCAGGCAACCATGGGTGGCATGAACTGGGAACCGGCTCAGTGGGCGGAAGAGAAGACTAGGGAAGTGTGCATAGCCACTATTGCCCACCGGCTCACCCCAGATGCTGGGCTTGCTATCTCCTCCTCTGGCCACTGGAGGGCCTGGTGCTGCTGGGGGTCCCAAAGCTGCCACTGTCATCATGTAACTTGTGATGTACAAAGCAGGTATGATCGCTGTGGGAAGAGCCAGGGTAACTCACGTGTACTGGAGTCATGTCCTGCCTCCCTGGCCTGAGTGCTCAGGCTCCCAGCTGGTGACCTATGTGATTGATTACAGCAGGGTAGGAAGCATGGGCATGCACAGGCAGCTGAGGCATCCCAGTTGAGTCATGTGACAGGAACACGGGACACTGCACTCAGCCAATGCCGCACCCTTCTATGGCACTGTGCTGTGCTGATGCAGCTGAGCAGACAGCGTAAACAGTAGTCAAGTAAGAAAAATCCAATCCACAACAAATAGTCTCCTAGACTTCCTCTATTTCACTGTCAGTGAGTTCGCTATCCTTGTGTAAGAAGGCTATTGACTTTTGAGTGTTGACATAGCTAAACTATGGAATCTACTTGCTATATCTAGCTTTTGAGTGGCCTTCTTGGGGTCTTCTATGTGTTGAAATATGTCATCTGAAAGTAATGATAATTTAATATTTTTTCTATCATGATTGCTTTTACTTCTTTCTCTTGTCTGTTTGCTGTGGCTAGAGTTTCCAGGATTATGTTGAATAAAAGTGGAGACAGCGGGACATTCTTGTCTTGTACAAGGTTTAGAGAGAAATGTTTCAGTTTTTGCCCATTTAGTATGATGTTGGCTGTTGGTTTGTCATAGATAGCTTTTATCAGGTTGAGATAAAGACTATTGTCTCAGTTATGCTTCTCTCACTGCTGGGACAAATACCTGACACCCAAAATGAAGAAAGGCAAGGTTTATTTAGCTCAGTCAGTGAAGGATTCAGTTAATACTCACCTGGCTCCAAGGCAGGGTGGTGCATGGCAGAGGGCAACCATTCCTGGTGGTGACAAAAAGCAAGAGCGTGAAGAGAGAGGCAGCAAGGCAGGCAGCTAGCTCTCCTCTCTCCCCTCTTTACACGGTATTACAAACTACCCGCCCCAAGGCAGGCGCAGAACCCACACCCACAGTCCTCAATCACAAGCTCCAGAAGCCAGCCTATGACTTCATGAGGCTTTGGTGGGACACCTATACACAAACCATAACAACTATTTGTTCTAATTTTCTGCCCAGTTTTTTAAAAAATCAGGAATAGGTACTAGAATTTGTCAAATGCTTTTTCTGCATCTATTGAGATGATCATATGTTGTCTTTTGCTCTGTTAATATTGCATACTACATTTATTGATTTACAAGTGTTGAACCATCCCTGCGTCCCTGTGATGAAGCCCACTTGGTCATGGTGCATAAGCTTGATGATGGACTGCATTCTGTGTGCCATGTCTTATCAAGGACTTGTGCATCTATGTTCATTAGGGAGAATGGCCTATAATTCTCTTTTGTAATAGTCCTTATCTGGTTTTGGTATCAGGGTAATGATTGCTTCTAGGAATGGATTTAAGAGTATTGCTTCCTTTTCAATTTCACTAAAGAGTTTGATAATTATTGATGTTTATTCTTCTCTAAATTTCTCTTAGAATTCAGCTGTGAATTTGTCAGAGCCTGAGCTTTTCTTTGTTGGTAGGTTTTTAATAACATCTTTGATTTCCTCAATTGATACTGGTTTATTTGGGATATTTTTATATCCTCCTGATTCAGCTTTGATAATTCACATGTAATTAAAGATCTGTTCATTTTTTTTGCACTTTCCACCTTGTTAGAATATAAGTTTCCAAAGTAGGTACAGATGATGCTTTGGATATCTTCAGGGTCTGCTGTTATGTCACCTTCTGCATTCCTAATTGTATGGATTTGAGTCTTTCTTTTATTTGATAAGATTTGGTAAGGGTTTGTTGATTTTATTTAATCTTTCAAACCGCCAACTCTTCATTTATTCATTGTGTTTACTTTTTTAGTTCCCTGGGCATTAACTTTGGCTTTGATCTCTATAATTTCCTCTCTTTTTTTAAAATTATTTTTTAAATTGATTCTTTATTTTTTTATTTTCTTGTTTTCGAACTTTTATTAATTTATTTTTATGGCTGGCTCAGCCCGCTCCGAGGGCAGGGCTGGCGCAGCATGTGGTGCCGGGTATCGAACCGAGGTCCCTGAAGCTGCCCAAGCTTTCCCAAGCAGGGGCTTTAGACCACTGAGCCATCCCGCCGGGCCCTATAATTTCCTCTCTTGTATGAGCTTTTGGGTTAGTCTGCTCTGCTTTTCTAGAAGGTTGAGGTTCATCAGGAAGTTGTTTATTACTCTGTTTTCCTGATATGGATATTTATTGCTAAAATTTTTCCTCTTAGGTTTTCTTTCACTGTGCCCCATAAATTACGGTATGTTGTATTGTCAAGGGCATTTAATTGTAGAAACTGTCTAATTTCTTCTTCAATTTCATTTGTGACCTATTGGTCATTCAAGAGGGTATTATTTATTTTCCATGTCTTTATAAAATTCTTGTAGTTCCTTTGCAATTCTTGTGGTTTATTGATTTCTGACTTCATTGTACTATGGCCTGATAATTATACATGGAATAATTTCAATTCCTTCGCATTTACTTAAGCATGTTTTACAAACTAGTATGTGGTGTAGTTTGGGGAATGTCCTATGTATAACACTCCATAGGAATCTATTACATCCATCTGTCAAAAGTTTGGTTAATTTGTGGTATTTCATTGTTGATCTTTTTGTCTATTTGATCTATCTTTTTGCGACAGTCAGGTACTGAGATCCTCCAAAGCAATTTTATTGTTGCTTATTTTATTTTTCATTTCCTTTACTATTTGTTTTACATAATTGACTGCACTTATATTTGTTGTACATGTCTTTATGATTGTAATCACTTCCTATTGGATTGTTCCCTTTACAAAGATGTGAAGATGACCTTTTTCATCTCTCTCTTCATCAGTCTCAGCTTGAAATTCACTTTGTCTGCAAGGAGAATAGGTATCTCAGGTTTTTTTATGAGTTTCTGTCATGTGGAATGTTGTTTTCCATCCTTTGACTTTTAGTATATGAATTTCCCTTTGAATTAAATGCGTTTCATGTATCCGTATTGCTGAATCTTGCTTCTTGATACATTCTTTTGGTTTGTATCTTTTGATTGCTGATTTGAGATCACTAATACTGATGGCTATGACTCGTGTACATTGACTTTATCCTTACTACATGATATTCCTGTTCTTGGTTTCCCCCTTTTATTCCGTTCTCTGTTTAACTGATTGCCTTGCTTTGTGGAAGAATCTTATTTGTTCATAAATTTCGAAAGATATTTTTGTTGGGGGTACATAAGTTTGGGTTGGAGTTTGCTTCCTTAGAACTTGAAATACTTTACTCCAAATTCTCCTCCACTTGGGGATTTATGCTGAGAAGTCAATTATAATTATGATTCTCATGGGCTTTCCTTTATAGGTGAAAAATAATAGGTAAGGCTTTAGAAATGACACACAATTTCAATAAAAAACCCTAGGTGATAGATATTCAGTAGTAATTGTTGTACCACATATTGTTGACTTTAATGTAGTTGCTCATATACCAGATGTAGTAAGCATGTAAAACTGAGCGAAGTAAAAGTTTTTAGCATTAACTGCTACCTTCAAAAAATTGATAGAAATCAGTAGTGCAATCGTCCTAGCTATCCTTTGTATACAATACATATTTCTTCTTTCTCTTTTCCTTCCTTTTCACCTTTCCCTTATCCTGTTTATTTCTTTTGTTCAATTTCTTTCTCTTTCACTATATCTATTGTGTCTTTCAGGTTTTATTTACTCTTTCAGGTTCTTACATTAGGAAGACAATACAATGTTTACACATGTAGGTCTGACTAATTCCATTTATGAATATATCCTCTCATCGCATCTGTTTACCTATAAAAGCATCGTTTATCTTTCTTCATAGCTGAGTAATACTCTACTGTGTAAAAATACCATATCTTCCTTATCCATTCCTCTGTCGAGGGGCATTTTGGTTGTTTCCAAGATTTAACTATGAGAAGTTGTGCTGCTATAAATAGGAGTGCGTATATATTACTGTGGTATAATGTTTTCAATTGTTCTGAAAAAATACCCAGAAGAACAGCTGGTTTGAATGGGATTTATAATCCTAATTCTTTTGAGGAATCTACACACTGATTTCCATAGTTGTTGTATCACTCCTATAATTCCAGCACTTGGAAGGCTGAGGCAGGAGGATCAGTGAGAGCTGAAGAACAGCCTGGGCTACAAAAGTGAGCTCAAGGTCGGCCTGAACTGCATAGTTAGGTTCTGTCTCAAAAAAGAAATCTTATGGTACAGGTTCTCTTATGTCCTTAGTCCTCACTGACCTTAAAGGGTTAAGACGAAAGTATTGACGATCTTTGTAGCCCTCCTTTTTCTCTAATATTTTCGTCTGCCAACTTAAGTTGTTCACCCTCCAGAAGAGAAGCTTAGTGATATTATTACCCTATAACATAGGCACCTCCACTTAACATCACTATCTTTCTGAATATCAAATGCCTCAGACATAATATGGAACTGGTATTTTCCATCAGTCATTGATATTCTAATAAATCCCTATAGAATGTGACAAAAATACAATTATATTTTTTTACACAGAAATTTATAAATCTAATCATATACAAAATTGTAGCAGGTCAATCCTCTGGCATTTTTATCTCGTTGGTTTCAAGTGAATTTTAAGAATGTTTCCTGTAGATCTGTGCGGGACGCTGATGTTGTCTTAACTGAGATTGCTCTAACAGCTTTTAGCATTCTATTCTTGTGTTGAATTTCTGGAATTTTGACTACGACATGCCTGGCTGTGGATTTCTTTAATTGTCATTAATTGAGATTAAATATTCCTCACTTATCTGTATGTCAATTTTTCTCCACAATATAAATTTTCTGTCATGATATTTGTAAGCAGTTTTTAAAATATCTTTTGTTCTATATCCTGCTTTTTCATTGACTGCAATCAGTCTTAAGCTATTCTTTGCATCATAAAAACTGCTGCGTTTATTTCTCATTGTCACTTGCTAGTTTTAAGAAATCTTTCTTTCCATGATTGCTAACTACAAGTCTATCTTCTTCATCTAGGATACTGCCCTTGCACTGGTTTCATCTGCTGTGGGTGTTTTCAGTGAAATTTTTATTCTCCTGGATATCCACTTAAATCTACCTGTGGACTCCTTTTGTTTCCTATGCTGAACATTCATGGTTTTCATATTTTTCTTAAGCTCCTCTATTTTTGTATGTATCTCCTCTCAGGTCAT